>PISX010003861.1:0-130108 GCA_004024625.1 Mellivora capensis
GGGGGGGGGGGCGGGGAGGACAAGCAAGGGAAGGGTCATGCTTGGAGTTAGAATTCAAGGTCCCTTGGACTTGCTGGTGGAGGGTGGATCCGAGAGTGAGGCGGGGAGCACAGTGGGCGAGACTGTCCAAGGCCCCGTAACCCAGTGGCTTCTCTTCACCCAGTGACTCCCGTGGACGGTGGCGGCAGCAGCGGTGGCAGCAGCGGTGGTGGCAGTGGGACGTGGGGCCGCAGTGGGCCCCCAAAGAAGGAAGAACTGGTTGGAGGCAAGAAGAAGGGCCGGACCTGGGGACCCAGCTCCACCCTGCAGAAGGAGCGGGCTGGAGGGGAGGAGAGGTACTTGCCGCTGACAGCCCAGCGCTGGCCCTGCCCCTGGCCCCCAGGCCCCCTCCCCCACAGCCAGCAGGCCTGCACTGTAACCCCCTCCCCCTGTCTCTGGTGCTCCCTGCAGGCTGAAGGCCCTGGGGGAAGGAAGCAAACAGTGGTCATCAAGTGCCCCCAACCTGGGCAAATCCCCCAAACATACACCGATCGCCCCAGGCTTCGCCAGCCTCAATGAGATGGGTAAGAGGGTGAGGGTGCCTTTAAAATAGGGAGGGAGGGGCATCCGGAGGGAAACATAACCCGAGAGGAAGAGGTGACCGCTCCTCCTCCGGCTTGGGGGCTTGCGGGCTTACCGGGAGAGGGAGCCGCAGCACTGGACCCGAGGGTCGGCAACATTCCTGGAAAGGTCCGGGGGCAGCTGCTGGTTGCAGGCTCATTCCCTGGGGCAAGAGGCTCTGGGGCGGGAAAGAGCCCAGAACCATGTTTGGGGAACTTGGTGGCGGCGCTGCCCAGAGGGTCTTTCGGAGCAGCCCCCTTGCCACCGATTTCCCCCGGGGAACCGTGGGGACAGCGGGGTGGGGGTGGGGGGTGGCCAGCCCCGGGAGGCGAGTGACGGGCCCTCTCCCGGTTGCAGAGGAGTTCGCGGAGGACGGAGGCAGCAGCGTGCCCCCTTCCCCTTACACCACCCCGTCCTACCTCACCGTGCCGCTGCCCGCCGAGCCCTCCCCGGGGGCGCCCGCGCCTCTCTCCCGGCCGGGCCACGGCGGCCGGCGGCGCTGCGAGCTGGCCCTGCTGGGCTGCGCCACGCTGCTGGGCGCCGTGGGTCTGGGCGCCGACGTGGCCGAGGCGCGCGCGGCGGACTGCGAGGAGCAGCGGCGCTGGCTGGACGGCCTCTTCCCGCGCGCCGGCCGCTTCCCGCGGGGCCTCAGCCCGCCCGGGCGCTCGCCCGGCCGCCGCGACGACGCGGCCCCCGGCCCGGGCCTGGCGCCCTCGGCCACCCTGGTGTCGCTGTCGTCCGTGTCCGACTGCAACTCCACGCGTTCGCTGCTGCGCTCCGACAGCGACGAGGCCGCGCCGGCCGCGCCCTCCCCGCCGCCCTCCCCGCCCAGCACCAACCCCCTAGTGGACCTGGAGCTGGAGAGCTTCAAGAAAGACCCCCGCCAGTCGCTCACTCCCACCCACGTCACGGCCGCGCGCGCAGTGAGCCGCGGGCACCGGCGGACGCCGTCGGACGGGGCGCTGGGGCAGCGGGGGGCGCCTGAGCCCGCGGCTCCCCGCCCTGGTGAGTGAGGCGTCCGGCAGTCAGGGTGCAGAAAGCCACCCCGTCCCCTGCCCTCCCCCCCAAGGTCCAAGGTCCCAGCTTAGCGGCGACCCCCTCAATGCCAGGGTCTGTGTCCCCACGGCCCTCACTGCTGGGTGGTCGAGCTGGGGATGCAGGAGAGGAGGCAAACCAAAGTGCCTCCAGGGGCCAGGCGGGTGACATTCGTGGCCACAGCAACAGCTATGGGGAGCCTGCTGTGCCAGACGCTGTTCCCTGTGCATTTATTAACAAGGCCAAAGACGATCAGCATAGGAATCGCCTAGGAATGGGCTATACCTACTACCAGGCACTGGGCGAGGAGGAAGCTGCCGTCCTGCCCCTCGGAGACAGTACTGTGCCTCAGGTCTCTCTGCTGGGCTGTGCGCCCGCACCTCGCACTTCAGAGAGGGATTGGTGGGGAGCGCTTCATCTAGAGGGGTGACAGGGGAACAGGCTGTGACAGCTTAAGGAAGATGCTCAGAGTCGCTCCCAGATGGGTGAGCACTTAGGGGTGCTGGGGGCCGAGGCCAAGGTCTTGCCCCAGCTGGAGAGCGGGCCAAACATCAGCAGGTATTTCCCAAAAAAGTCAGAAATTCCACTTCTCCTGTATAGGTCCTGGCTTTTCAGTGCCACCCTCTGGCCCACCCTATTGACCTCATCTGATCCTCTCTTACCAGGCCCTCGAGACCCCCTGGACTTCCCCCGCCTGCCCGACCCCCAGACCTTGTTCCCGACCCACCGCCGGCCCCCTGAGTTCCCTGGCCGCCCTACCACCCTGACCTTCGCCCCAAGACCCCGGCCGGCTGCCAGCCGCCCCCGCCTGGACCCCTGGAAACTGGTCTCCTTTGGCCGGACACTCAGCATCTCGCCTCCCAGCAGGCCGGACACCCCAGAGAGCCCCGGACCCCCTGGCATGCAGCCCACGCTGCTTGACATGGACATGGAGGGGCAGAGCCAGGACAGCACCGTGCCCCTGTGCGGGGCCCGTGGCTCCCGCTGATGCCCACCCTCCATCGCCCGCCTGGGCAGCCATGAATGTAGCACCCCAGGCCCCGCCCCGGCCTGCTGTGCCACAAGGCGGGGGAGGCCCTGGGCAGGATACTTGCTCTATTTATTGGGGAAGGGGGGAGGGGGTCACTTAATTTATTCCTTTGTACCCCAGAGGGTGGGGCCCTGTGCCCACCCTGCAGTTGGGGGGAGGGCGGGCAGGGATACTCAGGGACAGGGCATCATAGGGATTCGGCACAAAATGCAGCATTAAAGGTAACCCCTGCCCCCTACCGCTCTTGGCTGTGTCTTTCCCCAGCCCAGGCCCTGATCCTGGGTCACCCCCAGGAGGGCACTCCCACCCCCCCATCCCACACTTCCTCCCTGAGCCTCTGGGTTTCTGAGATCCAGAGGAGGAAGCCCAGGCACGGTCTCTCCCCGGTCCCCACAAGAACACCACACAAAGAGGTTACGGTCACCAGTGACAAGTGCTTTACCAGCAAACACACGAGTCAGGGGAAGTTACATGGTGAGGTGGGCGTGGGGGGAGGGAAAGCAACCCCCCCCCCCCTCAGTTGGCCTCAGCCAACGACATCCCGAGTCCCGGCCCCACTGTCTTCCCGCTGGAGGCTGCAACGGTTCATCTTCAGCTGAGTCAGCTGGATGTAGCGGAGGACATTGGTGTCTGTGGGGGAGGTGGGCACGGCGTTACCTGGGTGTCCAGGGACAGCCGGTGGCATCCGCACCGCGACCGCTCACACCTTACGGTGTCCAGCTCACGGCGGGTCCCCCACAGAGCCGCTCTCGCCAGAGTCCTCCAGAAGCCCCAGCCACAACAAGCGGAACGGGGGGTGGGGGGGGGGGCTTTCACACCTCCACACTTTAGCTTTTGCTGTGCCCTCCGCCAGAACGCCTCTGCTCAGACGCTGCTGTCATACTTCTGCCCACCCTCCCAAGAACATCTGCGAGATGTCTGTTCCCTCTAAACCTCTCAGCGAGAAAATTCATCCTGCCTCTGCTCCCACAGCCCTGGCTGGGACCCGTACCTGTTCTGCTCCCCTGTCTCTGGCTGTGTCTGTCCCCTGTCCCCAACACCCCCCCCCCACCCCCGACTATGATGTCTTAGAGGGCAAACAACAAGCCTCCAGCTCTGCCAAGCCTCCCCCACCTGACCCCACCCCTGTGAATTTCTTAGCCATGTCTGCCCTGGGATCTGCCTCCCAGCAAGTGCTCCACCAGCAGCGGGTGGTTAAAGAGGGGAATGGTTAGGTGGGTGTGTGAATGGGTTAGTGAGTGGATGAATGAGAATGGGGGGTGGGTGGAGTTGGAGTGAGTGGGGTTGGAATGAGAATGGGGGGGGTGAGTGAGTAGGGAGTGGCTGAGTAGGTGAGTGGGAGGCATAGATGAGTCAATGAATAGATGGGAGGTGGTTGGGTGAATGTCAGGGGAACATGGCGGGGAGGGGAGGGGTGAATGAATGGCGGGTGAGTGTAAGGAGTAGGTGGATGGAGAGAGAGGTAGATCCTGGGGAGGAGGCAGAGCCCTTCCTTGAAGCAGCTCTGCCCTGATCCTCCCTCGTGTTTCCTTGTTTTCTCTGCTCTAGCCCCTTGGTCCGGCCCTCACCTGTGGGCTCCCGGCTGCGGGCCTCCTGTAGGTAGCGCAGCGCGCGTGCATAGTCGCCCAGGTGGTAGAAGGCAATGCCGGCGCGGTAGGTGGCCTTGAAGTTGCCCTGCTGCTTCTCCAGGACCTTGAGACAGTACTCGCGCACCCGCTCATAGTTCACCAGCTCCGACTGCAGCAGGCAGGCTGAGGGGACACCGGGGCCGGTGCTCGCAGAGCCTGGCGGCACCCCCAGACCTCACCTGACTGCTAGGAGCCCCCCAGCCCTTCCCGTGGCTGAACCCTGGGTTAGGGATTGCTCAGGCCACCGGGGCCGCCGATCTTCTGACCAATCAGGATAGAGTCAATCTGCGCCGCCGCTAGAGGGCGCGAAAACACCGAAAAGCGCTCGCGGGCGATTAGCTGGGAAGTTTCTGCCGGGGAGAGGACTAAAGGCGATCTCAGGTGAGGGATGGGGCGTTGAATCGCTAATCCCGGGTAAGATTTTCTCACCTGAGGTTCGCAGGTAACAGCCCAAAGCCCATTTCTTGCATCTCAGCCCTTCTATCCCTGTGTTCCCCTACACCCCCGACCCCTCTCCTTGATAAGCTCTGGGGTCTCCCTTCACAGACCCCAGGTCTGGGCCCTTCCAGCCTCCAGCCCCCCGCCCAAGGCTTCACGATTGCCCCTCACTCCCCACCCCTCTCCGTATGCACCCTCTGCGCCCCCCGACGGCCCCATACCCGTGAGAGAGTCATAACATTCCACCTCCGTATTCTCCACCAGGCGCCGCTGCTCCTCGCTGAGGCGGGCTGGCCCCGGGCTGCTGGCGGGCCCGGGGGAGGGGGCGGGCAGGCCTCCAGGGCGGGCCCCCTGAGCCGCCTTCAGCTGCAGCAGTGCCCGGTGATACTTGCCGATGGCTTCCCGGAACTTCTTCTCTCGGTAACAGCGCTGGCCCTCCGCCTTGAACGCCACTGCGGCCCGCAGGCTGCTGTCGAGCGCCGCGCCCAGGCCCCCCGACGGCTCGGGGGCAGGGCTGGGACGAGCCGAGCCATGGCGGGGGCCCGGGCCCGGCGGAGAGAGGGCGGGAGGCGGGCGCGGCGGAGGCTCCGGGGCAGCGCTAAGCATCAGCACCGGGGACAGCGCGCCGCGCTGCATTGTGGGAAACTCCTGCGGCCGCCGCTGCAGCTACCGCATCGCCCCCCGCGGGGCCGGTCCCCACCCTTTCTCCGCCCCCGCACCTCCGGCAGCCGACTCCGCCTGCCCCCTATGGGTCTAGAGGAACCCCTCAGGACTTTCCCTTTCTATCCTCCAAATCAGCCCCAGCCCTAGTTCTCCAACCGGCCTCTCCCTTCTTCCCACTCCCCTTACTCCCACCCTCCTGCCTGTTCTCCTCCCCCCTGCCCAAAGCTCCCACAGCTTTCTGGAAGGAAAACAAGTCTACGGAAAAAAGACGGAAGATATCAACCTCGTGGAAAGCCGGTTTTCAGACCGTAGGCATTTCACGGATTTAGATAAAAACACAGGTTATGGGCTTATGCTGCCCAGATTCAATTCCCTGCTTATATTTCTCACTAGTGATAGTACTTGGGCAAATCACCCAAATTACCTGGAACTCTATATCCTCATCAGTACTGTAGGACAATGATAGCAACCTGGAAACTCATTTGTTTATCTATACAGCAAACACATATTCACTGATATTTCTTCTGTGACTGGCTCTGGTCTGGGTGATGGTGGGAAAGAGCAGGGACCCAGAGAGCCTCAGCCCCTACCCTCACTGAGCCCCTAGTCCAGCCGGGAGACAGACCACTGACCAGAGAGTGACAGCCCCAATGGTCTAACCTGGGAAGCTCTGGCAAAGTGGCCAGGGTGGGATGCCTGGAAGAGGCACAACGGGATGTGAGGGCCCAGAGGAAGTGACTGCCTTAGACTGAGGCGGTGAGTGAAGGCTTCCTGGAGAAGGCAATAACTCAATGAACAAAAGAGACCTGCTTCTTGCCCTCCCCAAGCTCACTGCTTGGGTAGGAAAAGCAGACAAGAGATAGCCCACAGTGAGTAGCACAAGAATACAAGAGTGTACAGAAAAGGAATCACATGAGAGGCTTTTAGGAGAAAAACAGGGTGAATGAGATAGTTGATCTTCAACCTTCCTTAGCTGCTGACTTGGTGGTGGGAGCTCGGCTTCCCCCCTGCCTTCCTTCTGTGTGACCTGGGGATACCAAGTGAATTTACTTCAGAGTAGTTGTAGGGACCGAATTACGTTATGCAGATAAAGCAGCACGGGGCCTGGCACAGGAATGGACAAATTAACAACCCCTGTTTCTTATCACCCATGAGACTGGGAGGTGTGTGATCACAAGTTCTGGCTGGGTCAGCATCCATGTACAGTTGTTGAAGGAATGAGTGAATGAATAACTTTATGTGCTCTACATATTACCCACCTCCCCTGCACCCTGCAGGACCCTGGCTTGGGCCTCAGCCCCTAGCACCAAACTTAAAATTCCACTCTTCCCTCCCCCTGCCACTGCATGTCCTCTTCCTGGAGGCCACATGGCAGGTCCCACCTGACAGGTCCAAACCGGAACACAGCACCTTCCATCCCAGTGGCAAAATTTGCTTCCATCTCTTATCAAGCTTTGCTGAGTGAGTCTCTCCCCCTCTCTGGTCCTCCAAGAGTGAATATCTCCAGGGCAAAACCTTCCTCCTCTCTTGTACCTCCAAACCTAGGCTTGGTTAAGAATCTAATATTCCTTAAGTTTGAGTTCCTGAGATTACCTCAGGCCTGTTTTTGAGTGTGAAGATCCATTGATTTGTAACAAATATTTTCTGAGCACTTACTAAATAGCTAGGTACTGGGGGTTTGATAGAAACTGGGGACAAGTGTACCTAGCTCACACTCCTGCTCAGAGGCCGTGCTAGCAATTCCATAACACTTACTAGGTGTCAGGCCCTGTCCTAAAGCTCTGCATCTATATTAACTCACACCCTCCTCACACCTCTTTGAGACCGCTGCTACAATTTATACCCATTCACACCGTGGCACTCTAGGGGTTAAATCAGATCCCATTTATAGAACACTTGCTATCAAAGACCCCTACTATCACAAACTCAGGACTCCCACAGGCCAGCACATGTGATGTGCTGGGCTTGTGCAACCATTAAAAAATTACTGAATTAGTTGCTAATATATGGAAGCAGAGATACTTATGAATTGTAGATTTTTCAGCTTCACTTGAGCAAAATCTGAAAATCTGGCAACATCGAGGCAGCATTTCTTATGACTGGGATAGCTTCCCACAGTCCCCGTCCCTCCTAGTTTCTTCCCAACCCTGAACCCGAGAGCCACTCAGGTTGCAGCATCTCTCCATTTTTCACCCCAGGCGTTTGCACTTGGGATCCTGGTTTCGGCCTGTCGAGCTGCGCTTGCGGACGTCCCCCAGTGCCCCCTGGCGGAGGGGTCCAGAATTTGCATCGTATCTCCCAGCCGCCATTAAGGGACTCAGTAAAGAGCAACCAATCAGGAAGAGGGGAGGCCTGAGAAGTGACCAATCAAAAGCGAGAGAGGGGTCGGAATTCGCCCAATGAGAACAGAGAGCGCTCAGGATTAAAACAAAACAAAACCCCACACACCTCCTTTATTGACGTGGGAAACGGATACACACAGACAGTCTTTTTTGCTGGGTTCCCCGAGCTCAGGGAGGCTCGGGCTGGGGGCGGCGGAGCAGGCGGGCGGCGGCGAGGCTGGTGCCCTGGCGCTGGGGCCGCGCGTACTTGAGAAAGATGGCGGCGCGGCCGGGAGCGGGGCCTCGGAGCGCGGCGCGGGCCATGCACGGCTCGAGCGGGCGCAGCTCTGCGGGGCTGCGGCGGGAAGACGGAGAAACTGAGGCGGGGGCAGGGGCAGCGATGAAGACGACCTGTCCTCGGAGCTGGGGGCGCGAGGCTGAGGAGACGCGTTGACTGGGGTTCCCGAGGACCGTTCAGGGGCTCTCTCGAGCCAGTGGAGAGCCGGAACCTCGGGGAGGGATGGAGCGGGTCTGAGGATGGACAGACATCCAGTTCTACCCCCCTGGGGGGGGGGGCTGGGCTGGGAGAAAAGAGGACTCACCCCGGCCTCCAGTGACATGGTTAACGGGGGCGGGGGGGGGGCAGGAAGGACGCCCCTCTGGCAGCTGAAGGGACACCCCATTCGCGGCCAGCAGGGGAGCCGGAGGGACTCGAGGGTGGCAGACCTCTCATCCTCAACCCTGGAATGCAGCTAGGATCTTCCGAGGCCGGGAAGATAGCGTATCTTCTACCCAGGGGCAAGGGTCCCCAAATGTGGACAAACACCTCATTCTGACAGCCCCCCAAGACGGGGGGACAGACAACATTTTTTCTCACACCCAGAAAAGTCAAGTCTGCCCCCACCCCCTCCCCGCCATGGTCTCTCATTCTCTGAGACGGGAAACAAAGTGATCAGGAAAGTAGGTTCCTGTAGCCACAGAGGCGCTCCCCTGGGGCCGTACCTGTAAAGCGAGGGCTCGAGGCCGGAGCCCGCCCCGTCGAGCAAGCGGTGCGCCAGGCTCAGCGCCGCTGCTGCGCGCCGACCGGGCTCCCATCCTGCGGCCTCGGCCTCCAGCAGAGACAGCTCCAGAAAGTAGGTGGCAAGAAGCATCACCTGCCAAGCACCACCGCCCCCGCGGAGATCAGGCCACGCCCCTATCCCCCGTACAGGCCGCGTCCCTACCCGTGAGACATGTCCCCCTGCCCCCTTCCCTTGCTCCCCCTCGCCCCGGCCCCGCACCTGGGGGCTGCTCCCGGCCAGCGCAGCCAGTAGCCCGAGGCAAAGTAGAGGGCCCGGGTGGTGCAGCCGGAAATCCAAGCGGCTCAGGATGCGCCGCTCGGCACGCAGAAGCTCGGCCCGCGAGAAGGAGCCAGCGCCCAGGAGGCAGAGGGAGGCCGACTGCGGATGGCGGGGAAAGAGGTGGGAGAGTCTTGGACCCCGGCTGGTTGCTCCCTGCCCTGTAGAGCCTCGGATCGGCTCAGGCTCCGTTCTGAACCTCGACTGCCTAGTCTGTAAAATGGGCCTATTGATCTGATCTTTAGAAGCCATGAAGAGCACAGGCTTCAGAATCAGCAAGACCTGGGTTCGACTTCAAATCCTACCATTTTCACACCATGTTTACATGGACCTCACTGAACCCCTGAGATGGAGTTTCCTCGTTTGTAAAACGTAAATACTTCTCTATACGTCACCAGGCAGCTCTGAGCAGGCACGGAGTTCTGATGAGGCACGGACTATAACTAGTGAAGCACTACAGAAACTAACTGTTCAGGCCTGAGTCCGAGTCCCACCTGCTTTGGACAAATGTCTTCCTCTCCCTGGGCCTCAGTCTCCTCCTCTGCTAAAGGGACACATTGGTAGCCCTGGCCTTATACAGATATGCTGGGATTCCAAGAATAGGCAAAACCGCAGCCCGGCACACTGTAGGTATTCCGTGACATGACGAACAAGGGTTCCGCCTTCCCAACCCCCACTCCGGAAAGTACCTCGGGAAGCACGCACTCTTCCATTTTGCACGCCACGAACAGGCAGGCCACGCCCAGCAGCTGCAGGCGGTGTAGGCGCACTCGGCAGGCGCGCAGGTAGGAATCGAGCAGGTGCACCGCCAGGTAGAGCGTGTCCCCCGCCAGGCCCAGGTACTCCTGGGGAAGGGCGTGAGTGATCACCAGCTTTCTAGGCTGAGACACGGGCTCAGCCCCGCCCCCTGGCGGTTACGTACGTGCACCTGGATCAGCCAGTCCACCACTAGCGCGCGCATCTCTGGGGTCACGGTCCGGGGCAGGGCCCTCCGCGGCAGCGCACGGCACACCTGCGGTTAGGCAGGGCGGCCTCACTCTCCACACCTGTGCCTCGGCTTCTCGCCTGAGCTCCAGCCCCAAGTGTAGCGGCCTCCCCGCACCAAGTGGCGGAAGCGGGAGCACCACACTGAAACTGGCCTCCAACGTCTACTCCAAATGTGCTTCTATTCCTTATTCCGCATTAGAGCCTTGGCCTTTGTTCTGGACGCCTCCCCAGTCCACCTCTCCAATCTGTAGCCCCCATGGCCAGGGCGCCTCCCGAGCATCTGTCCCCGCCCCCTGGCTTTCCAGACCACCAGCCGTCACCAACCCTTAACCCATACTCCTCGGAGCACCCAGAAGCGTCTTTCTAAAAATACAAAACTGGCTGAGAAACTCCCCAGCTTAAAACCCTTCCATGGCTTCCAGTATCCTCAGAAGAGAACCCTAGCCACTCTCTCTCAGGCGCTGCCCCCTGGCACCAACACCATCTCTTCGCCCTCTCCCTTCACAACCCATACTGCAGCTACACCAGCCTTCTCTAGTCCTAGACTAGGGCAGGCTCTTTCCTACCCCAGGGCCTTTGCACTTATGCACCATTCCCTCCACCTGGAATGGTCCTTCCCCAGCTCCTTGCACTGTTGAAACCTCAGCTCAAACTCCCTGGACTTTTCCTACACAGAATTCTCCCGGCGTCTGACCCGCTCTGTGTCAACACTTTATGGTCCCCGCAGCGTCTTCAGTCTGGAGATAGCTGGTGTTTCCTTGTGTGTTCTGTGCGTTTGCCTCCCTAGGCTGCTGACACCACAAGGGCAGGGATTTCTCTCTGGATCATACCCGTACCTCAGTTCCAACGGAGTCCCTGGCTGGGGACTTCCGTCTCTCTAACAACTATATCCCTGCAGTACGTCCTCCGGCAGTGCCTGTACGGCACAGGTGCCTGCACTTTGGGCTCCTTTACGCTACTACCGCCTACGTTTGCTTGGTTGTTACAATGAGAGCAGACTACGTTGTTCAGCACAGCATCCCCGGGGCCTAGATGCTCAAGGACATTTGTTAATAAATTGCGAAGTGTTTGTGAAGGAATACGTGCGAGGGACGAGTAGAAGGGGCTGCAAGCAGGTGGGAAGGCTCATGGAGTGGGGGTTGGGCGAGCGGCCAGATCTCCCCTCCCCTAACCCGAACCCCTCTGGTGCCCTCCGGGGCGCGCTCACCATGACTTCGGCGAAGATGTCCCCGGCGTACTCGCGCTCTCCCTCCAGCCCCAGAGCGCTCAGCGCCTCCGCCAGCCCCGGTGGCGCGCACGGCCCAGGGGGGCTCTCCTGGCGTCCTGGAGACGCGCTCGTGCCCTCGGGGATCCTGTCGGGGCCTGGGGCCCTCGGAGGGTCGGGGGACGCGGCGTCGGGACTCTGCAAGGGAGAGCGGTGGGGGGTCAGCGGCGGAAGAGAAGCCTGAGCCGGGAGGCGGGACACTGGCTGCTACGTCTCACCAGCATCCTCCACGCCGGCGTCGGGGGACCAAGCCGAGGGCTCCTCTTCCTCCTGGAGCGAAGGACCCTCGGCAGACGCTTTAAATTGTGCCTGCACGCATGCGCGCTGAGCCCGCCTCGCACGGGCAGGTGCAGAGGTGATGGAGAATGCTATGCAAGTTGGCTCTGGCCCCTCCGAACCTAAAGTCAGGCAGGTGGAGTCAAATCATCTTCCTGCTACTTACTGCACGATCAGAAACAGCCCCTCCGAGGCTCCCTTTCCTCAGCTGTAAAGTAAGGATTGTTTCAAAACTAACAAATGACCAGCAATGGGCCTGGACTAGCGCAGAGATGTCCTCGCTGCTCCCTGGTTCCCATCCCGCTCGGTCTGTTCCCACCCCGCGCCAAGCAGCCAGAAGGGATCCTGTGCACACCCAAGTCAGATCGCACTCTGCCTCCCTTCAGAACTCCATTGTGGTTCCCATCTCCCTCAATTTGAAAGTCCAAAAGGTCCTTTATTACCCTCCCACCCATCCCCACACACCTTTGAGTTCATCTCCCAACCTTCCCTCCAACTCGTCTGTCTCCTGCCACACCAGCACCCTGGCTCATTCTCACTCACACCAGGCACACTTCTACCTCAGGGCCTTTGCACGGGCTGTTTCCCTTGCCTGAAATTCTCCTCTCCCAGAGATCCCTCACTTAAGGTATTTACTCAGATGCTACCTTCCTTGTGAAAAGACTATCCTGAGAATTTCCCATCACCATTCTTTGTACTTTACTCTCTTCTTAGCACTTACTGCCTGATCTTATTTACTGTCTCCCTCCTGATGAGACTGTGAACCCCAGGAGGGCAAGGCTTGTCTGGTGTTTTGTTTTGATTGCTGTATTCCCAGCACCTAGAACAGAGGTTGGCACACGGCAGGTACTCGAGAAATATTTGTTGGATGAGTAAGTGAACAGGCAGCACAAAACTTAGACACGGTGGCCTGGAAGGGCCTGAGGTGGTGATGTTGGAGTGAAACCTGAAAGGCAAGGAGCCAGGAATGCAAAGGGAGGGGAAACTATTCCAAGGGGTGGAAGTGGCATGAGCAGACACGGAGGGAGGAAAAGGATTGCTGTTTTCAGGCACTGGGAGGTCAGCAAGGCTGGAAAAGTGAGCAGAGGAATGTGAGACGGCAAACCAATGACTTTCTGTCACACTTAGAGTAATACCCGAACTCCTTACCTTGGCCACCAGTTCCCTTCGGCCCACTGTTACCTCTCTAATCCCATTTCCTTCTGTTCTCCCCCTCCCTCGTTCCCTTTGACACACCCTGGCCTCTTTCCATTCCCCCAAACACATCCAGCACCTGCTGGCCTCAGGGCCTTTGTGTTTGCTGTTCCCTTTGCCTCAACGCTTGATCAAACATAGATACCTACATTTTCAGAGTATCTCTATACAAGATACTAACCTCAAAGGGAAAGCAGTAACTTTACAGTGGTGACACCTGACAGACACCGTAAGCAAGGGATCGAAGTCCTCACCAGTCACGGGACAGAATCTCATGTGCCTCTTTGACACGAGGTAGGGAGAAGGGCACAGCATTTTAGACTTCCTTTCAAAGGTAGCTTGACTAGAACCGTGAGGAAACGTCAGGCCACAAACCTTAACTAAGGGACATTCTGTGAAATAAGTGTCTTGTAGGCTTCAGACCAGACAACCGAAAGCAACAGGAGTCATCAGCCAAGTGACTGTTCCCTCGTGTACAAGGACAGGAGCGGGACCATTAGTCAAATTTGATAAAGATCCGCGAGGAGAGGGTTCAGTATTCGCCTCCTGACCCGGATAACTGAACTGTGGTCATGCAAGACAATGTTCTCACTTCAGGTAGGATATGTGAACACGGAGGAGGGAGGAGGAGGGAGTGAGCAGGAAGTGTCACAAGAACCCACGTGAAGGGTCGATGAGAACGCTTTGTATTTTAAGGTCAAATTTTATAGTAGGTTTATGGGAAGCTGCAAAGAGAATAGAGTTTTCCTACAACCCAAACCTACTTTCCCCTATAACATCCCAGTGTAGTACATTTGTCACAACCATGGACCAACTGGGACAGCACCCTCATCACCTGTAAAGGGCACTTCCTGCCAACAGGAGTTACAGGGTTGACGTTGACCTTAATCACCTCACATAACGTGTCAGGTTTCTTCACAGAAAAGTGGCTTCCCCCCTTATACTGTCCCCTTTGGAAGGAAGTCACTTTGTAGCCCACATGTAAGGAGTGTGTGGGGGGATGCGCCCCCTCCCCGGAGGCACAGCATCTACAGAACCACCTGGAAGTCCGTTCACATCCGTCCGTTCCCACCATTTACCGTTGACCTCCGTGCGAGCTCACTGATCATGATCTCTCTGTAGAAGCCAGTGCTATCCTATTTCTTCTGCTGCTCCAAGTACTCTCAGCCCAGCGGGAGCACCTTCCACGGGCCCCCAAGTCCCTTCTCATGCCCCGCACTGAGGAGGCTCTGCCTTGCCAGCTTCTGAGCGGGTCCTCACTTCAGGGCACTACACGGCGCTCCGTGCCTAGAATCATGTTCTTTTTGAAAGTTTTCTGCTCCAAGCCTGCACGTGCAATCATTTAAAAAATAAAGGTAAGAATATGTGAATCAGCGCCCTCTGGAAAGCTATCAAGACACATATTAAATTCCAGCCACCCTGGAACGCAGGTGACAAAAGCACGGGAAAGCTGCATTACGGTTTATGCCAGCTCCCTTAGCACCGGAAAACCTGCAGACCGAGTCAATTCTTGTCCACTGGGGGTGGCTGGATCAGTTGAGGGACCTTTGCATTGTGGTGGCGAGGAAGTCCCCGAAATACAGGAAGAGATCTCAGAGGCTCTCTTTTTTATCCGTGACCAACACACCCCATTAATGATGTCCGTCCGCGGGCAGGACGCTAGAAAGATGCGCCAGGAGCAGTCCAGACACTCAGCATTAACTGGAAGGCAAGTCGCGCCGAACCCAAACCAAACCAAACCGAAGGGAAAGAGCCTTTTTTCTGATGCTCAGTGCACCTGCACAGGGAGGAAACGAGCGAGCACCAGGGGGAGCGCTGGGGACCTGGGATCCGGGCGCATCTCCACGTCTAACCGGCTTCCTCAGCTCCGGTGTTGCTCACATTATTACACAACACACAGTTTCCCACGAGCACAAAAGACAGACTCACCTCCTCAAAACTAAAGGTTTCCAATTGATAAAATTTTATTATTAAAATGCTCCCACCTGAAAATCCCTTCGGGAGAAGTTCTACAGAAGGAAGCACCACTACGGCCAGGGAGCTACGTTTGCCCGAGGGAAGCGGAGTGTCAGCCTGTGGGCCCCGCACCGGGGACCCGAGGGCCGCGAGGGGACCCAGCGGGCTGAGGTAGACTCAGGATGCCCCCTGCCAGAGAGCAAGGAGGGTGACATCCACCCCAGGGGGCTTCCACTGGAGAGAAAATGAAAAGGCTTTTCTCTAGAAGCTTCTCTGCTACTGGTCTTATGACCGCCAGGACATCCTTTTGTTATCAATAATAAAGTCGATGTGAAGTAAGAAAAAGCCATGCGTTCCCTGGGTCTTGTCTGCAGCGAATACAGATTCCTAGAACACCGAATCTGACTCTTCTGCTACCCTCACTCAGGGTCTCTGAGACCACGTCTGTGAAGCCCCAACCCTTCCGGAAAGTCTGACGTTCAGTTCACCAGGGTTGCGCCCGCCCTGTCCCCAAACGTGGGCAGAGTGAGCTAAGCACGGGAACCCCAGGGTAAAGAGGGCAGCCGTCAGCACCCCAGCCTGTGAGGGCTGTAACCAGAAATGCCCCCAGCTGACAGCCATCGTGACTCCTGTTCACACACCAAAGATTGTGTTGGAATTTGGGGGCCTTAAGTCTCCCTAGTATAGCCTAAGTGGGGAGAAGAGGATATGCAGGCAGTGCCCAGCGCCAGGGCCCAAGGGCCCCCACGAGAACCCGCTCCCTCACGCTCGCTTACGGGGCTCAGTGGTGCCTCGTGCACCCTCCTCGTTCAGGGCCACCAACCCAACCACCCCACCCTCATGCTCCCCCTTTCCACCCAGGCAGCTTCTGAAGATCTGGCACGGTCTCGGCCTGTCAGACCCGCACGCCCCAGGAAGCGTCTCAAGTCCCTCAGCGGCTTCCGCTGCAAGGGTGCCCACCCCGATGGCCAGAGGACAAGCACGGCTCCAGGTGCCCAGGTCCCGGGAGCGGGTCAGCCGGGGCCACCGCAGGCAAGGAAGGGCCCAGGGCGGCGGGCCCTGGTCTGAAACGAGTGTCTTTATTGCTTGTACCGTACAAATGGGAAGAATGGGGAAGGCCAGTGGGGAAGACAGAGAATTGTCAGATAAATGACATACACACACAGAAAGGAAAAAGACCCCCCACCCACCCAAACCAACCCTCACCCCACCCTAGGATGTCTCTCTCTGAACTACCTAGTACAGGAGGTGGGGCAGGGAGATCAAAGCCACAACTAAATTCCACTCACCCGGAGATGTTGAGGGGGAGGGAGGCTGGGCAGCAAATGGACCCCAGGTGTGGCTCCCCCACCAGGCCAGCACCCCTCCCCTACGGGATGAAATGCTGGGGCCGAGGACAGGGCCCAAGCATGCGTGCGCGCGCGCGCGCGCGCACACACACACACACACACACACACATATGCACACATTCAAGGCCGGGACACGCTTGCCCTCACACACACATACCGAACACGCATGCATACACACCCCCATGTGCACCCAAGTCCCAGATGCACGGGGCCATCCAGACACAGGCTGACGCACGCACACGCGAGCCCACAGCAGTGACACACGTTCACCTTAAGGCTGAAGAGCGTGGGGCCCAGGGAGGGGGAGGGAGGGAGGGGCCCTGGAGCCTCCCCTGCTCAGAGGCCGCTCCCCCAGTACGTACCAGAGAACCCCACTCCCACCCCCTTTGACCCGTCCATGGGGCCCAATACTGTCTCGGTGTGAGATGTGTAACAGCTGGAGCTGGCACCCTCCGCCCCGGCAGCAGAAGGGGGTGATCCCAGCCCCCATCCTTGGCAAGGGCTGGGGCTGGGCCCGGGGCCCAGCAGGAGTTAAGGCCAGCCGGAAGGAAGTCCTGGTAAGGCACAGGACTGGGTGGTGGGAAGGCTCGTCCCTAAATGTCCCTCCCGCCTCATCCACAGGGTCAGGAGAGCAGCTTGGGAGGCTGGGGAAGGCAGGGCAAGGAGGCAGTGCCCATCCCCGGGGACTTCCTCGTGCCCCCTGGGGTAGACTGGGCCCCATCTACACGAGGGATTCCCAAACCCCCAACCCCACAGTTTCCAAAGGCCCCCCGCCTGTCCCTGGACATTATTGCTTTGCTGCCCCTGTGGGGGGAGGGGCCGGACCACCCACGCCAGGCCGTGCTGAGCCCAACAGCACCAGGGCACTGTCCGCAGGGCGTCGTGTCCCACGAGGTGTCCCACAGGAAGGCAGCCTCTGACCGGGGCAGCGGGACAGGGACAGGCTGGCTGCAGGCATCCGGCCAGAAATCCGGGCAGGACCCGCAGCTCCACGTGGCGCCCTACGCTGGGGCTTGTGTTGATTAAAAACCGGAATCTCTCCAACTGCCCGAAGCCCTGGTCCTGGGGCGGCCAGTGGAGTCTCCCAAGTCCTGGTCTGGGCACGAAGGTGAGGACAGGACAGGATCCTGGAGGCGGGGCCACCAGGACCGCCGAGGTCAGTTTGGCAGACGGCTGAAAAAACTGGAAATGGGGGTGAGCAGGTGAGAGATGGGGATGCAAACAAAAAAAGGCAAAATAAAAAGTTTAAAAACAAAAAGACAAGCCCCCAGGGCGGTGATGGCAGCCGTTCGAGCGTCCTGCAGCGGCGTCAGGCGGCTCTGCTCACTCGCGGATGCTGGCCGAGTAGGAGAACTGGGGAAAGTGGGTCCGCTGGTCCAGTTCGAGGGAGCCCAGGCTGTCATCTGTGGGGGGCAGGTGGAGGTGGATTGGGGAGAACCGGCCTGAGGAGGATCCAGCACCCCAAGTGTACTCCCAGGGGTGGGCAAGGGGGCCCGGCCTCAGGAAGGAATATAGGTAGCATGAACCCCCAACCGGCAGGCCATCCACAAGAACGGGACAGGGAAGACCTAGCGACTCCCCCTAACAGAGGTTCCCTCCCCACCAAAGCCTGGGCCCACAGGCCCCACAGGCTGCCCCCTCTGCCCACTTCACTCTCCCCTCTGGCACCCCACTCTGGTCTAGCCCCGACCTCCCCCCAGCACACCAGCTGCCACTGCTGCCCTGCCAGTCCAGCCTCCATGCACAGCCAGAGGAACTCTGTAAAGCCCAGATGCAGCCCTGCCCCTTCTTGCACCAAACCTTTGCTGCCTCCCTACGCAGCAAGTCCCTGCTCCCCCAGAGGCTCCCAAGATCCTCTTGCTCTGGGCCCCACTCCCCTCCATCCCCCAGATGCACTGGCCTCTGCAACACTCCCACTCCTGGACTCCATTCCCTCATGCCATTCCTTCTGCTCATCTGCCATGTCTCCTCCTCCAGGAAGCCACCCACCCTGACTCGCAGGCCAAGTCAGTCATTTCCTCTGGGTCCCCCAGACACCTTAGACCTGGACACTCTGGGCCGTCGCCCCACCTGACCCGAAGCTCCCTCAAGGCAGGGCCAGGGTTGTCTCAGTCACTGCTGGGTCCCCAGCACAGCCCAGCAATGGCTGAGTGACAGCAAGAACTCAAACAAGAGCAGAGGCAATGCACCAATCAGGCCCCAAAGACCTGGGCAATTTGAAAAGACAGCTGTGACTGTGCCATCCTGGCCCTGATGGGTGGCCGTGTGCCACCCGAGCTCCGGAACGTGCCGTGGCTGATGGCTCCCGGTGACCCTCACTGGGTCCAAAGGTGCTGAGCCCAACGGCAGAAAGCCCTGCGAGCAAACTGTAGCCAAACTGCTCAGACATGGCGTGGGGCCCATGAGCTTCCTCCCTAGAACAGGTCAAGGGCAGGCCCCACCGCTGCACACCCAGCCAGGCCCCGAAAGGGAGGGCCAGACACTCACAGCGGTCCGGGGGCGTGATTGTGATGGACTGGGCAGTAAACTCATCGTCAAAGTACCTCGTGTCGACCTCAGAGGTGACCTGAGGTTTGAAGGGTGGCAGAAGCTGTGGAGGAAAGAAGCCCAGACTCAGGACCCTGGGGTCAGGAGACCTGGCCAAGGCCACCTTTGAGCGGGAGCCGGCGGGTGGCAGGGCTCACCTTCTTCTGCACCACGTCCTGCCAGCTGACGCTGACGAAGAACCTGTGCTCCATGACCTCCCTGGCGTCGCTGGGCCCCCCGCCGAGCCTGGGCAGAGACGGCCATGAGCACCCGCCTCCCGGGCCCTCGGCTTCTGCGAGAGAGGCTTTCGGTGCAGGCCCTGAACAACTTTAATGGTTCTGTCCCCGCCACAGACCACATGGCAGAGGAGGAAACCGCAGCTTGGGGGTGGGGGTGGGGGCTCACGGGCCCAGGGTCAGAGCCAGGGAGCCTGCAACCTGGACTCCTAGTCCAGAACGGGAGCCAGGAGGGTGGGCTCGGCCACCCTCAGCCAGGCTCGGGGCTGCCCTGTCTCTGAGCGCCCCTCAAGAACAAGGTGGCTCGGGCAGAGCCACTAAGACAAGCCTGGCTCCAAGAGTGTCCTCCCTAGGGGCCTGCATCAGGGACGATACGCAGGCATGCGCCCGTGCACTCAGCCCCCTTCAGGCCGAGGGGACAGTGGCAGCAGGTGGCCCGGGCTGGGCGGGACAGACTCCAGCCCTCACCTCTGCTTGGGGTCCTTCTTAAGCAGCCCAGCAAGCAAGGACTTGGCCTCGGGGCTGAGCGTGCGCGGGAAGCGGATCTCTTCCATGAGGATGAGCTCGAAGAGGCGCTCGTGGTCCTGGTTGTAGAAGGGCAGGCGGCCGCACATCATCTCGTACATGACCACGCCCAGCCCCCACCAGTCCACTGCGCGGCCATAGTCGTTGTCCTCCAGCACCTGGGCGGGGAGGGGCAATGAGGGGCCAGGTCCACGGCCCTGGGGCCACTGGGTTCACAGGGACCCAAGGGGGGCCATCCAAGGAATGGGAGCCTGTCCTCATAGGGTCTGAGCTAGGGAAATCACACAGGTCTGAGGGCCCCTCCTCCCTCAGCCTCACCCGCCCGGGGACCTCCAGCCCCAGGCACCTCAGGTGCCAGGTACTCGGGCGTCCCACAGAAGGTTTTCATGGTGGCCCCGTCACTGATGCCTTCTTTGCACAGGCCGAAGTCTGTGATCTTGATGTGGCCATCTTTGTCCAGCATGAGGTTTTCCAGCTGTAGGAAAAGTCAACGTATCAGGGTCACGTCTTCCCAAGGCTTTCCACCCCCCAGAACCCCACAGGCTCCAGGAAGGCTCTGGACTGGGGTGATAGTTGTCATGGCGGGGGCTCCAGACTGACCACGGGGCATACCCCCAGCAAAATGTCAAGCCCTTGCGGCTCTGAGGGAGGCCACCCCCAGGGCAGCTAGAAAAAAGCCAAGGTAGAGAAAGATGGGGGACAGGCCCTGCCCACCTGCTGCCCCCACTATGGGCTACAGCTTCCCAGGCTGGCATGTGAGCAACACTAGCTTTCTTCCTGCATTTTAAAAAATTTTAATTTTTTATTTAAAAAAATTTTTTTTTAAAGATTTTTACTTATTTATTTGACAGAGAGATCACAAGTAGGCAGAGAGGCAAGCAGAGAGAGAGGAGGAAGCAGGCTCCCCGCTGAGCAGCGAGCCCGATGTGGGGCTTGATCCCAGGACCCTGAGATCATGACCTGAGCCGAAGGGAGAGGCTTAACCCACTGAGCCACCCAGGTGTCCCTTTTTATTTTTTTTTAAAGTAAGCTCTAGGCCCAATATGGGGCTTGAACTCCTGACCCCAAGATCAGGAGACGCATGCTCTGCCCGCTGAGCCAGCCAGATGTCCTTCTTCCTCCACTCTTAACTAAACTTAACACAAATGGGCAATTTAACAGGCCTGTGTGGAAGCTCCACCAGGTCAAGAGACCATCTCAGACCCCAGAACCGCCCCCCCATGTACCCCTTCCTTGTTATGAACCATCCTTGCAACTGAAGACAAACTCTACTCCTCCACTCTTCTTTATAGTTTTCCCCACCTAAGGACGCCCCTATAACATGTGGTCCGTCCTGGCTTCCTCTCCACGCGAGCCTGGGAGGTGCATGTGCATGGCTGCAGGGCCATGGTTCGCTCGGTACTGGCCGTGCAGAGCCTTCCAGCTGGTCCCGGACAACGGACCGTGGGGCTGCTTCCAGCCTGGGGCTTGTGTGAACTGTGTGCCAGCAGCGTGTGTGCACCCAGGCTCTGAGGGGGACACAGGGACATGCTCCTGCTGTGCACAACCCCGGGGCAGAATGGCTGGCTCACAGGGCGTGCGGACAGTCGGCGCTGGTGGATTATGCCGAGCCATCTCCTACGGTGCTTGGATGAATACGCCTGCCCCTCCCTAGCGCCCCACTCCCTGCATGGAGGTATGTGTTCACCAGAGGCCCTGAAGGGCCCCCAGGGCCGCTGAGGCAGGTGGGTCGGCATCCCACGGCAAGGTGGACTCATGAACATGCAGGTATATAGACCCTCCGGGAAGGAGGAGGTCTGGGGCTGAGGGCCTGGGTCCAGCCTCCCTGGTGTGAGCTCCGCAGGTGCCATGGGCCAGGAGACAGGTGCACGCTCACCTTGATGTCACGGTACACCACGTCCCTAGAGTGCAAATACTCAAGGGCAGAGACGATCTCCGCACCGTAGAAGCGAGCCCGCTCCTCCGTGAAGACACGCTCCCGGGACAGGTGGAAAAACAGCTGCAAGAGGGAGGAGGGGCAGGAGGTCAGACGTCGGCCCAGAGGAGCGAAACCCAGGATGCTGCCCACTGGCCCCCAACCTCCAGCCCCGTGCCATGGCGACACCTACTCCCCGAAACTGCAAGTGACAACGGGAGGAACCAAGTGAGAGATGGCGAGCAGGGGCGAGCTCCCATGAGGAAGACACGGAGCAGGGCATGAAGAGCAAAGGACAGTCAGGAAGCATCAAGGGGAGAGTCAGGAGGGACAGAGTGAGAGGACGGGGGAACGGGGCAGGAAGCAAGAACGCACAGGAACAATAAGCCATGAGAACAATGGGACAGATGAAGCCCACAGTCAGGAGCCAGCGGGTGGCACTAGTGTGCAGGGAGGAGGCTGTGAGGGATGAGGAGCAGATGACAGCCCAGTGACAAGTGGCGGCCTCCTCCCAGCAGGAGAGCATAGACCGGCCTGCCTGACCCCCTCCCCATACATTTTTCTTGCTGCCTTACAGGACGCACTCCAGAGCATGCTTGCCACCCACCCTGCAGCACCTGCGTGTGCACCCTACCCCCGACTCACTAGCTGGGTGAACTTCGGCAAGCCCCTTAACCTCTCTGGGCCTGTTTCCTCGTCTGTGAAATGGAAGTGAAGCCTGCCTCAAGGGTTGGGCGGTGACATCCAGCAAGGTCCCTGCCACCCCCACTGTCTCACTCATGGCTCCCCTCCGCTGCCCTGACGCTTGGGAAGGAGACATGGGAGGCTGGCTGGGGGCCTGCTGCTCACCTCGCCGCCATTGGCGTACTCCATCACGAAACACAGGCGGTCATGGGTCTGGAAGGCATACTTCAGGGCCTGTGGGGCAGGAAGGCGGCCGGGGTGGGAGGTGGGATGAAGGTAGGCTCTCTGCTGATTCCGCAGGCACACACCCCCCACCCTTGTAGCCGGGGCTCAAACTTCAGCTTTGCCTTTTGGGGTACATGAGTGAGCTTGTGGCCCTGAGATCAGGGAAAGGGTTACTGGGCTGACAGATGTTGTCTTCAGCCTTCAATGAAACTTCTGAGAGGCGCAGCCAGGGAGACATTCAGTTCTGAGCAACCCAGATCCGTTTCACCTCTCTCCACAGGCAGGTGTGTTGCATGCACACGCGCACACACACACATTTGCTGGCTGGGAGTTGGCAGTGGCTTGAGAGCCAAACCCGAAGATAAGGATGCACAAGTGATCTGCCCAATAAACAGCAGTTCTCACTATGCTCTAAGGAGCCCTACAGAAAGTTCCTCAAAGAACCCTTGAGTGACCCCTCTGCTCATGACAAATCTTCTATTCTCTGTCTGCTACCTCAAAGTACCTTATAGAATTTCATTTGAACAAGTGCCATGGCTTAATACAACACCTGGATAGAAACTAAGGAAATGACCTATCCCATAAGCCATCTTCCACCTGGTCCATTTAACTGATGGCTGCTGGCCTTGATGGAGACTAGAGCCCACAGAGGTGTCTCCTCAGACTAAGCTGACAGCAGCACAAGAATACATCTCCTTCTAGGACTATATTTAAACAAAGAAACAAAAAAACAATGTTCCCACTCTGACCAACTGGGCTAAATGCCTCTAACTCATGAAGAGCAGCTGTGCTCTCCTGGAACCATCTTGTAATGTGGTATCATCAGTAAGCCGAAACACTGCTATGAAGCCACCATGTGTGAAGAAGCTGCCAAACCTGGGGTTTGGTTCAGGCCATTTGGGGAGTCCAACACCACCTGGCCCTGGCCACCTGGCCGACATGAAATCCGTGTTTCATGGTGGCAGGGTTGGGCTCTTTTCCTGAGCCCCAATGGAAGCAGGCCTCTCATGGCGCACGGGGAGGCCAGGCCCTGCCTGAGAGGGAAGCAGCACTCACGGTGAGGAACGGGTGCCTGGTGTTCTGGAGGACCCGGCTCTCGGTGACCGTGTGGGCGACTTCATCCTGCAGACAGAGGCTGGGTGAGGGGCTGGCAGGCAACACCACACCTGCCCCCGCCTCCAGCTCAGGGATGGGGGTGCAGGGCTTCGGGGAAATGCACTTCCATTCCTAGCCGTTCACAGAGAAAGGCAGAGTACCATCTGCAAACCAGAATGAAATTACGGCCCCACAGGGCACTTGGGTGGCTCTTGGTTTTGGCTCAGATCATGACCTCACGGGCTGTGAGACTGAGCCCCTGTGGGGCTTTGTGCTCAGCCGCGAGTCTGCTTGAAGATTCTCTTCCTCTGTCCCTCCCCCACTCCCGCTTTCTCTCTCAAATAAATAAATACATCTTTTTAAAAAAAAGAAGAAAGAAAGAAAAATGCCCCAGACAAGGCCCATCAGTGGCTCACTTTCAAAGCAATGAGAGAAGTCGATGGGGACTTTATGACAGAGGGCTCGAGCTGTCACCTGCGGAACCCACCAGGCAAGTTTAGCATCTCTAAGGAGGGAGAAGCTGTCCCTGTAAGACCCTGAAGGTGACCCCGCAGGCAGTGGGAATCACCCCTGCAAGTGCTGCTGCTGAACAAAGGAAGAAGAGCTGATCAGGGCTCTACCCTGGGGAGCAGCAGTTCTCAATGCGTCCTCACGCTGGCGGCGTCATGTGGCCCAGAAACTTGGAGAAATCCAAATTCTCAGGCCCCTCCCAGGCCCACCGAATCAGCCACGTGGGGGTGGGCCCGGCACAGGCTTCACAGGCCCTGCAGGCCACTTGAACACGGGCTCAAGTGTGGTATCTGCTGAAAATCCTATACCGCCTGCAGCACGGGGACACCGGCTCTTCCCGGGGCTGAGTCCATCCCCAGGGGACACGTGATGATGATGTCTGACGACATTCTTGATGGTCACAACTTGGTGCTAGTGGCTCTAGGAGCGAAGGCCAGGGTGCAGCTACACCTCTGCGTGCGCCAGACAGCCCCACTGTAGAGAACGATCTGGCCCCGAAGGCCGACAGTGCTGAGGCCGAGGAAGCCTGACTCAGACCAGTCACACGGGGGACCGGCAGCTTTGCTGGAGGAGACCACGGCTCCATTAAAGGCTTCAAAATCTTCAGCTGTTAAAGGTCTGAATCTAAGTATATATGGGTTTGGGGCGCCTGGGGAGCTCAGTTGGTGAAGCAGCTGCCTTCGGCTCAGGTCCTGATCCCCGGGTCCTGGGATCGAGCCCCACATCGGGCTTCCTGCTCAGCGGTGAGCCTGCTTCTCCCTCTCCCTCGCCACGGCTTGTGTGCTCGCTCGCTCTCTTGCTCGCTCTCTCTCAAAAATAAATAAAATCTTAAAAAGTATCTATGGGTGAAATTATATGATGTCTAGAATGTGCCTTAAGATACTCCAGAGCAAACAAAGGGGAAGGCAGACTAATGAAACAAGAAGGGCCAGACACTGACAACCACTGAAGGGGGATGTCAGCCACATGGGAGTCCACTGTGTTTACTTTTCTTTTAAACGCTTGGGTGTATGTCAAGAATTTTCCCTTTTAAAAACTTTAAAGGGAGAGAAAAGAGGAACAGAATTCCATTCTGGTCCAGCCTCCAATGGAGAGGCCCTGTGCCGCGCCCCCTGCCCCACAGCCTCCCCGCTGGCCCATTCTGTGGCCAAGAGACCTGCCCTCAGGCCCTGACAGCGCCCACTGGGGGAGGCCTAGTCAGACACTCCACCCTAGTCCCTGGGGCGCCCAGAGGGCACGGTGAGGTGGGCCTCAGGCTCCCTGAAGGCACAGGTAGCAGCACCCCGGGGGCATCCACCTTGGCAATGATAACTTCCTTCCGCAGGATCTTCATGGCATAGTACCGGCCGCTGGCTTTCTCTCGCACCAGAATCACTTTGCCAAAGGTGCCCTTGCCCAGAAGTTTGAGATAGTCGAAGTCATTCATGGTCTGCCCAGGAGAGGGAGAGAGTGGGGCAGTCAGTGCTTGGCACATGGCCCACGGGAGGACATTTTAACAAAGAGAAAAAAAAAAAATCAAAGGACACTGTTGCCAAAAGGCTTGGGCATAATAAGCAAGGGAGGCTCTGGGCAGCAACTCTTTGCTCTGAAGTGGCCTTCAGACCGGGGCTCTCCCAGGCAGGGGGCCCCCGACATGGGGGCAGACAGGTCTTCGAGATCACTGAGGATGCAGCTGCCCCTCCCTCCAGGGTCAAAAAGCAGCCCTGGGGAACCTACACCGTGCATCAGCCATCCCACAGGGCAGTCCCGGAGGGTCCCAGCCGCGCCCCTGCGCGCTCTATAGGAAACCAAGGGCGGCAGGGCCAGTGTTGGTGGGGAGAGGGGTGCTCCCAGACAGGCTGCCTGCCCCCTCCAGCACTTACCACCTTGGCCCGAGCCTTGCTAACTGCCACTTCCATCTCCTCAGCCGCAGAAGGGTCGCTGGGGGAGCCACACTTATAGTCCATGGGGTCCTCACCTGGGCCCCGCTGCTTGAGGCTATTGGCGACCATCTGAATGGCTCGCATCCACTCTTCCCTGCAAGGGACAGGTCACAAGAGCCATGAGTCCCAGGGAGCCTGGACAGGAAGGACTGAGCCCCACCCCCTCCAATGGGAGCAAACGACCCAACACCTTTGAGCATTCTGGCAAGATCTGTCTGAGCTGGGGGGGGGAGGGGGAGCCAACCAGACAGGACTGAGATTTTGCAGATCCTCTGGCTACAGTGGGTAAGAGAGGGCAAGAGTGGAACGAGGACAGAGACTGTATCTATGTGCCAGGAGAGGCCTGGCCTGAGGGCCACCTGAAGTGAGCAGCAATTCAGTGACCAAAGAGGGGAGACCACCTTTCTTCACAGCCCTTGAAAATAAACCACCACCCTGAGCCACAGCACTCCTCGGGATTCCTCCAGAACAAATGACAAGCGCGATGATTTGTAAAAGCAAACCAAGAGTAAAAGGAAGAATTCATCAGCCAAAGAAAGCAGAAGATCTTATACAGCAAGATTCCCCCAAGGGAGCTGTCTGCCAGGAGGGCTCAGGGACAGAGGTTCCTAGTGGGGCGGAGATGTGAAGCAGAAGGTGGCAGACAGGGAAGCAGGTCCCAGCCAAAAGGAGCTTGTTTAAAAGAATAAACTATTTCTGTCACTCACAATTTAGAACTTGCTCGGAAATAGCTTTCTTTTGATACTTGCAAACAGTTCTGTCTCTAGAAAGGGAAAAGCGATCTAGGAGGAAGAAGTAAAAGCAACCAGAGGCCACAAAAAAGAAAGTAGGAGGCTGAACAATACTCCATTTTCCATGCCCCTCCCAGGTTTGACTCACCACACAGTTTTAGGCGGCTCGACCCGCTATGGACTGAGCTTAGGTCTATGAAACAGCCCCGTGAATGGTGAGAAAAATAAAATGCACACTAAGAACAAGAAAACTCAAAGACCCCAAGCGGGCAACTTTCCAAATCACAGCAGTTTAGATAAACCTCAGTGAGACTGGCTGGTCAGCCTGGCTTCTTCCAGAATCAGCCCAGCCCCAGGAGGTGAAACTGTGCTCGCACTCCTGAGGCACGGAGGCCCCCGGCCAAAGTCACGCAGGGAGCAAGCGGCCTGATGAGCCGGGGCTCCCCTGGGGGGCTGCACTCAGCCTCCAGCTCCCCACACCCCGACGGGCACTACAGCCACTCTGTGCCGCCCGACAGTCCCACGCGCACCTCGCCCCGCGCTCTGACACTGCTGGAATCCCGGGGCACCTCACAGTCGGCCTATCTCGACTGAACTGGGTATTGCGTTTGCTCGGTATTAGAGAAAACAATCGTATGCCTCCAGGTGATGGCATCTTGGATCTCCCCGGATGCCAGGAGGTGCGGGGAATGCCTGTGAAGCTTCTATGTAAGGCACACTCGGCAGCTCAGAGGATCTAGACGCAGACCTGGACGGCCTGAGACACCTTAAGGGAAAAAAGAATGTGCGGAACAGGGCAGCGTGTCACGCTCCGGGAGTCAGTACAAGAGCAATGCACGCGCAGCCACGTGTGCTCACCCCAGCGCAGACCCCCCTGGAAGGGCGCACTTGACACGGAGCCCTGGTTGCCTCCAGGGAGGGGAACTGGGAGCCAGGGGCAAGGGGAAGTCTTATTCCACTGCCCCCCATCACAAACACTCCCAGAGCACACTCGTCCCTCCTTCTGCGTTACAGATGGGGAAACTGAGGTACAGATTGGTGGGGAAACAAAACAAAAATAAAAACAAAAACCCCACCTTTCAAGAGAAGCACAGTGGGTGCTCCGAGCCTGGTGGCTGGAATCACAGAGGGCCCGTGACCTTCCAGAGCCAAGGGCAGGACTGCTCTCGCTCCGCTCCACGGCTCGCTGAGCCCGGCAGTCACTGCCGCCAGAGGCCCCAGCTCACATCTGGAAGCTCCAGGTCTCAAAATGGCCTTGCTCACAGGAAACGGTGCTTCGTCAGACAGACATACGAGTGCTGCCAGCACCAACGCCAGGTGCGGGCACACCGGCCTCCCCGGGCTGAGTGTCCGGGGGCCCCATAACCCACGTACGTCAGGCCCACGAGGGCAGGGATTTCGTCTGTCCGTCTGTGGTACAACATGGCACCCAAGTGGACACTCAGTAGGTACCTGGGGAACGAGCAAGCAAGGAGGCCAAAGTTCAAGTGGCCCCAGACCCGGTGCACACACAGGCCCAGTGCACACTCACACAGCTGACACCGAGGCCCGGCGCACACGCAGGCAGGGCAGGACTGGCCTCTTCCCTCTCTGAGCCAAAGCCTCAGGCTGCCATTTCTCAACTTGTTTTAACCCATGACCTCTTTGGGACACAGTACAGTGTAAATCCCTACCCCCACATTCCTGTTCCTATTTTTCAGTTTAACAGGTGGGGTGAGCACATCCCATGATCAGCTTTACCAGATCGCCATTGTCCTCCTAGATTTTTAAATGCTGACTTCAGGTGTAAGACCATGGACTGAAGACAAAACAAATCACCTGGGCACCAGGGTGGCCCAGTTAGTTAGGCATCTGACTCTTCAGCCTAGGTCTTGATCTCAGGGTTGTGAGTTCAAGCCCTGCACTGGGCTCCATGTTGGACACGGAGCCTACTTTAAAAAAAAAGAAAGAAAGAGAAAAAAAAAAAAAGGAAAAAACTCACCAATCTCCTAAGAGACATCAAAAAGAACAGAATACGTATATATCTGAGGTATATGCACCCAGAGGCACTGTCACATGAAAAAACAAGTTAAAGCCTAGGACGCAGAGCGTGCCGTCAGCTCTGTTTACAAGGGAGAGGAACACAGTCCGTCAACAGAAGCCTGGATGGATAAATGACGGCTCGTCCACACCACGGGAGCACCGGCAGCAGCTCCAAGGGGCCTCTCTGGGCCGCAGAGCTGGCAATGAGGAGCCATGTGGGCTGGGACTCAAAGAGCAGCTCTGCCCCGAGGGCAAGATCTCCCCTCCCCAGCAGACCAGGGACACCGAGGCACAGGTGAGCTGCTGTGTAGGGAGCACGGTACTCGGGAAGGGTTTGACTCCAGGAAGGTGTTCAAGACGCTGGGCAAGGACTGGACCTAAGCCCTCTGCCCCGGCTCACGCTGCCCAGGCTCCCCAGGAGCCAAGGAACCCACAGACATGTAGGAGATTGTTCAGGGGTGACAGGGGCTCTCCCACCGCCAGACAAGCCCCCTCTCCTGTTCCAACTGGACCAAGACTACAAGGTTGCAGCACAGAATTCCGGAGAAAAAGCGAGGGCCTCTGTCCAGGGTACTCCTTAAGGGTTTGCAACACGGTGTCTGGGGCAGAGGGGAGCTCCCACCCAGAGCTGGGGATGCTGTGCCTTCCAGCCCTCAGAGAGCCCCCAGGAGGGCCACCCTCCTTCCCCAGAGACATGATGAGAAAACTTAGGGCTCCACAGACACCAGCCCCTACCACACTCAACAACACTGAAGAGAGGGGGGCATTTCTGACTGGAAACTGAGACACACAGAGGTAGAGTCACTTGTGGGGGTCACACACACAGAAGGTGCCAAAGCTGAGACTCACAGTGGGCCCTTGCGCTCCTTCTGGCACTGTGCTACTGTTCCCTGATGAGAGTAACAGCTCCCTTCCCAGATGAGGCCCGGGGGCTGAAGCAGGGCCCTCCTGCAGGAAGGCTCGAGGGAGAAGGCACACAGTGGCGTGCAGCCCGGGCATGGGATGGTGGAAAGCCGCCTGTTGGGAGTTCTGGCCCCGGCCACCATTTTGAGAGGGCCTCCCCCACCAGAGAGCAAGAGGAATGACACCGGCTTGCAGAGTGCGCTGCGGCCAGAAGCTGTGCGGGTGCTCTACGTGCCTCAACTCGGGAGTCTGCCCACAGCCCTCCCAAGCAGGCACTACCACTCAGCTCGCTCTACAGACGAGGAGACCGGGACCCAGGGTTGCAAGCAGGTGCGCGTGACAGAGCCAGCCAGCAAGAGCTGCAGGCCCCAAGCCCACCAGCCCCCACCGCCCTCAAAGTACTTCTCCCATTGACAGAATACTTTCAGGGACCATCTCATCCCTCCTGTGGCTCTGGAGCCACGGGATGCCCATCGGGAGGAGCCACACTCCCCCGGGCAGCACTAGGCCAAGTGCAGACCAGCCTGGGAGCAGGGAGCTGGGCCCAGAGCTCAAGTGCACTGCAGGTCCCCCTGAGGGACCTCACTTCTCAGGCCTCGATCTACCTTCCATGCACCAGGACACGACACACGGGCTAAAAAGCACACTCTGGAGCCCATGGCCTGGTGTGAATCCGAGGTCTGCCCCTTCCTGGTGGTGATGCCAGGCCATCTGACTTTCCTGTGCCTCAGTTGGCTGACACGGAGAGCCAGGACGAGGGCTGTGCGAAATCAACAGGAGACACAGAGTGCTTCGGGCAATGCCTGGCACGGAGCAAGTGCCTCAGAAGGAGCCGCGGGAAGTCACCCAGCCAGCCGGCAAACACTTCCTGAACGCCTTCGGGGTGCCAGGCCTGTGTTCTGGCACTGAGGGTGCAGCTGGGAAGCCCGGGGTGTCTGCAGAAGGCCCGCAGGCGCCTGCATGGCTGGGGTGACAGACAGAGATGAACAGAGGAGACGAGGGGAGAGAGGACTGGCCCAGAACACGCAGGGCTCCGTGTGGCACTGGGTTAGGGATGGACGTGTTCAACCAAATGGCCCGGGAAGCTGTAACGGGTCCACGCAAAGGGTGACGGGATCCGATTTCTGTGTTCCATCTGCAGCTGCGGTGGGGTGCAGGTCAGGGGCAGGGAGAGGAAGCATCAGAAGACTATGGCCGTCCTCCAGGCAAAGGGTGCCGGGTGGCGGAGGGGACAGAGGAGAGACAAGGCACCAGCAAGTACGATTAGATGCAGGCAACCTGGGCCGGCTGCTTCCTCAGGAGAAAACTAAGGGCTCCACAGACACCAGCCCCTTCCACACTCAACAACACTGGAAAGAGGGGGAGCATTTCTGATTGGAAACTGAAGCACACAGAGGTGTGCCTGCAGCCAAGGGTCCGAGCTCCACTGTGTGAGTGACACAGCGCCGGGCCGCTACTGAGGCCTGAGGCAGTGTCTGGCATGTTTAAGGAATCAAAAAGAGACCAGTGTGGCTACAGCGAGGAAACTAGCCATAGAAAATGACTCTGCCATGGAGCACCGGGCAGAATATGTCATGAACTGGGTGGCTCAGTCTGTTAAGCAGCCAACTGTTGATCTCAGCTCAGGTCGTGATCTCAGGGTCCTGAGTTTGAGCCCCGCACTGGGCTCCATACTGGGTGTGGAACCTACTTTAAAAAAAAAAAAAAAAAAAAAAAAAAAAGGGCGCCTGGGTGGCTCAGTCGGTTGAGCATCCGACTCTTGATCTCAGCTCAGGTCATGATCTCCTACACCGGGGCCCATGCTCAGCGCGGAGTCTGTCCCTGTCCTTCTGCTCCTCCCCCCACGTGCATGCTCTCTCCCCTGCTCCCTCAAGTAAGTAAAATCTTAAAAAAAAAAATAAAAAGAATACACATAAACTCTGGAGTTTACTCCCAGTGGAAGTAAAGCCACTCAGAGTTCTCAACAGAGAAATGACACGTAAGATTTACATTAAAAGGTCCTAATAACCTGAGGCACTATTAAGTACACCTACTCAGACCAAATGTCTCCAAACTTCTCTTGGAAAGGGCCAAAGAACAAACATTTTGGGCTCGGTAGGCCACAAGATCTCTGTTACAACTATTCAACTCTGCCATGGTAGGACAAAGCAGCCACAGACAATCTGTAAATGAACGGGCGTGGCGTGTTTCAGTAAAACTTTCTTTGCAAAAGCAGGAGGCTGGACCCTTGTCTGCCAACCCTGCTCAGGCCCTAATTTCCGGTTTACAGGAAATACAGGCACAGAGGAACAAAGTAAACGGTGCCAAAGGCAGTAAGATAACACATCCCGAGTGCGAGACATTCTACAAGACAACTAGCCCGGCTTGTAGGGGGCGGGGGTGGGGTGGGGGACAGGAATCAATGTCATGTGGGGGTGAGAGACAGGGCTGAACGAGGTTAACAGGCCAAAGACACAACGAATACCCTGAAGGAATCCTGGCTTGAAAAACATTTTGAGGACAACCAAGGAAATTCTAGTAGACACGGACATGGAGAGATCGGCAAGTCCTGCGAACAGTCCCCTCAGCGGTGGTAACGGCATCATGACTCTGTAGGAGAAAGTCCTCATTCTAGGCAGACGCCTGCTGACGTGTGAAGGAGCGAAGTGTCAGAAGTGTGATCAGAAGTGCACAATTCTGCACAAAACAAAGCCAGATGAGGCCACCACGGCAGAAGTGGGACTGCTGAGTCTAGGTGCAGGGTACCTGTACGTTCGTTTCTTCGACTCTTCTCTCCACTTCCCTGTACATCTCAAACAAGGGGGTAAGGGTGGTAGGGGGAGACCGGGGGAGGCGCCCAGGAGCCCAGGGAACAGGCTGCCGCGGCCTCTAGACAACACCCCCACCCCACGCCTGCCTCCCCCCAGGCTCGGGCCTGCTAGGGCAGGCCAGTGAGGACAGCCACGAGTGAGCGTCCTTCCTCTTGCTAGCTCACACCTGGCCCAGGGTTAAGGCCGGGAATCTGGGGTCTGGCCACAGAGCAGCCCCAGCACGTTTCTTTCCAACAGCAGCAGGTGCCAAGAAAAGGAGCAAGGCAGGGGCTGTCTAGCCCCCGCAGTCCCGGTAAAGGGATTCCTCCCCATGCTGAAGAGCACAGAATCTCACCCAAATGGAAGGCGGAGTGGGGCTCCTGCCTACTCAAATGCTTTGCCAGCTCCCCACTGCTCCTTTTCCAGGCTTGCAAACTGTGCACCAGGTATGGCTGAATCAAGGGTTTCCTGTTTACCACCCCCCTCAATCCCTCAGTGACCTTGTGACAAACCCCAACTCACTCCCGGCCTGCCAAGCCCTGGAGGGATCTCCATCTGGAGTCCACGACCCCGCTGAGCCCGCCTGCGGCAGGGCCTCCCCTGGCCCTCTCCCAAGGCCCCTGGCCCTTGATGCTTTGACGACGAAGAACCCTCTGTGGTCCTGGAGATGACAACCCATCTGCCTTACCTCCAGGCCTTCGCATACGCTGATCCCTTTTCCTGGCATCACTGTCCCCTTCCTACCCAACACCTTCCAACAGCCAGGCCCTACTGGTACCTACTGGTCTCCATTTGCTTTTACTGGCAGCCCACGGTTTCTGTCCCCAGACTTCAGCAGACTCGCACCTCAGCTGGCCCGAGATGGTAGGGAGCCCTGCTGCCTGCGGCGGGGTGGGCACATCTCGAACTCTGGGAAGCCACGCAATGACGACCACACGACAGGCTGTGGAGACACCTCTTACGACAGAGGTTTGTGTATCCTCTCAATACACAGTGTCCGAGAGGGAAGCCACCACCCATATACGGCTACTTAAGTTTAAACTGATTAAATTAAAAATAAAAATTCTCAGTTGCACGAGACCCATTTCACCAGCTGAGCAGGCACCTGTGACTCCCAGTGCCCCTCACCCCCCGGCCCCGGCCACCACAGGTACTGAGTATTTCTGTCATGGCCGAAGATTCTCGGGAATGGCACCCTTTTCCTGGGTTCGCCACAGAGTCAGCTGAATCCTCGCCCCCCAAACAAGCCAAAGGAGTGTTTCTCAAAGTGAGGTCCAAAGGGACAAAGTAGGGGAAAAGATATGAGCTACTCATTACACACGTCTAAGCTTCCTAACACATGAAGAGCCTTCAGAAATGAGACGAAGACTACCCAACAGAAAAATAAGCCAAGGTTATGAACAGACAGTTGAGAAAGGGAAACTCACGTGGCCCTTGAAGGTAGGAGAGAATGCTCGAACTCACGCATATAGATAAAAGGGGCCAGTGAAAACCACCTGAAGGTGCCACTTCCCACTGATCAGACGGGAAAAAATCCAAACGTTAGAAAACACAAGACCGCGAGGACACTCTCAGACATCACGCTTAGAAATCGCAAACGCATACTCCCCGGGACCCAGAAACCCCACACCTAAGAACTCCTCTTCCAGGCTTGCTTGCATATCCGTTAAATGAGATAAGCACAGGGTACTTCACTGTGGCACCGCCTGGAACGAGCCAAAGCCTGGAAACAACCCCAATCACATTCATCAAGAACCGCTCAGGAAACCTGGGGATACGCGTGTGGCCACCTAAAACCAAACCCAGCCAGCGTGGCGGCGGCGGCGGCTCTCTGGCGACTGACGCAGAAAGATGCCCCAAGACACACGGAGGGAAAAACAGCATTCAGAAGTCTGTGTATCATGCCACCTTTTGTGTAAAAAGAACCAACCAGGGGAGCAGGGTGCAAAAGTCTAACTGAATGAGCCCGCCCAGCCGTGAAGCTCTCCAAGGACACAGAAGAAGAGTGGTTACGCGGGGACGGGCTGTATGGGGCAGAAGTGACAGACACCTGTCATGATGAAACCGATCCTTTTAACACTGAATCTCTGGACCGTCTGCTTCAAAATCAATGGTGATGCTCATTAAAAAGGCGGCTCCCCGGCCCTCCGTGGGTCGGCAGGCAGTGAGAGGCCCTGATGTGGGCCCAAAGCTCCGTACTGTTGAGCTCCACCCATGATTCCAATGCCCACTCCAGTCTGAGAACACAGAAGGAGGTCTGCAGACTAAGAACCCCTGCTTTCGGGGCATCTGGGTGCCTCAGTCAGTTGGGTGTCTGCCTTCGGCTCAGGTCGTGATCCCAGGGTTCTGGAATCGAGCCCCGCACTGCACTCTCTGCTCGGCAGCAAGCCTGCTTCCCCCTCTCTTCCTGCCTCTCCCCCTCTTGTGCTCTCACTCTATCAGATAAACTAAAAAAAGAAAAAAAAAAGAACCCCTGCTTTCCAGCTCTCAGAAGGGCTGAGACAGGAAACTCCTAGGCAGGAGCCTAAGGGACTCTGCCACCCTGTGGCCCTCCTCCTCACACTAGGCCAGGTCACTCTCAAAGGGCGGCCACACAGAGGCCCAAGCTCACCTCTCATCTGGAGAGTCTACATGGAAGGTCCTCTCGATGACCGTGGTCCACTGCAGGCAGCGTATGACAAAGGTGTTGGGCCGTGGTCTCTCAGTCTTCATCAGCTGGCATTCTGCAGACAGAGGGGACAGAGCCAGGAGGGTGAGGGGATAGCCCTGCTGGCCTGCAGTCCACATTCCCCGAGCCGCCTACTGTGTGCCAGATGGTATAGAGATACGTCAGTGATGGAGTCGGCCCTGGCCCTGCCTCTCTGGGGCTCAAAGTCCAGCGTGTGCCGGGGAGAGGGACAGACCACCAGACGATGATAGCTCAGCGAGCAGAGCTGTGATGGGGGACGCCCAGGAGGCAGCCTACCTGACTCAGAGCTCAAGGGGTATCCCAGAGGAAGGAGCATCCTTGCACTGAGCCCTCAAAGAGAGCTGAAGGCCAGTTTGGGGCATGGTAGGTATATGGGACAAGAGGACATCCAGGGAAAAGTGCACGGGAAGGTGCTCGGGACAGGCTGACAGTTCAAGTGAGAAGCTGGCATGGGGCACAGCCACATTAGAGTCACAGAACACAAGGAAAGTGCCAGGACAGAGAGGAGACTGGAGTTGGATTCGGAGAGCATGGGTGGGAGTGGCCTCAGGTGCTGCTGTGGGAGAAGCACAGGGAGCTGGGTGGGAGGGGCTGGTGGTCCGGGCTGAGGAGCGGCAGGAGAGAAGGGGGTGCCTCTGAGATATTCTCAGGAGGTGGGACAATGAGGACGTGGAGACCAATCCAGGTGGCAGGGGGTCGGGGGCAGGACTGTGGTTCTATGAGGACCAGGCAAGGGATTTGGGCCTGACAAGCTTTTACTGGCCAGGGTCCAGCGGGAAGACACCACTTGGGGTACCACGGAGGGGACGGAGGATGTGAAGTCGGCCCTGCGGTCAGCTGAGCAGGGAGGCCACGCTGTCCATCTCGAGGTCAGAGGGCCAGAGAAGTGGGCTGTTACCAGAGTGCAGGAAGGATGGCAGGCGCCTGACACCAACCAGCACCAGGGGACCTGGCCGGCAGATTCAGAACCACAGAGGCGGTGCTGCCTGGGGTGAGGGGCTGGGGGGGAATGCCTGGCTTCGCCCTTCTTCCTGCTCCCCACTGGCCACCAGTTCAGCCTTCCCACCCCAGGCCCAGCTGATACACAGTCGGGGCAGGTGGGAAGGGTGGGAAATGGAGCCGAGGGCAAGCAGGCCGTGGACAGGCCCACACCAAAGAAAGGCCAAGCCCCGTGGGCCCCCTGGGCCTGCCAGCGGATGGTTCCCCGAGCACCTGACCTCTGGCCTGGCGTGCCCCGAGACGCACCTGCGACAGAGAAGTTGTTCAGAGGGGGCAGGGTCTGGTCAGGGGCATCAGGCCGCTCCTTGTAGCCGATGAAGGAGCCGTCACTCTTCAACAGGAAGTACCGGGGCCTCCAGGTCTTGATGTATTCACCTGAGCCGGGGCAGGGGACAGGGGGTAGGGAGAGTGGTCAGGGCAGGAGGCCCTGTGTCACAGCAACCCGCAAGCACCCCCGGGTAGGAGGAGAGCTGATGAGAGGGCGGGGGAGGAGAGTGCCCCTCCAGGCAGCCCCTGCTGACGCAGGCTGGGCCAGGCCAGGCGCTGGGCTCGGCCCCAGTGACCCAGAGGTCAGGCCTGGCAGGAAGGCGCCTGCTGCACTGGCCTGGGACACCGGTTGCCTCCGCGTGTGGCCAGCAGCAAGCCAGCCCAACCGTCCCTGCCAGCGCATGGCCCACTCCCAGGGGAGGCCCAGGCTTCCAAGCACACATGCCCTGTGGCCCTGTAAGGCCAAATCCCACGGGCTGGCATGCACCAGGACAGCCGTGCACGTGGATCAAATGTCACAACACCATGCCAGGCAGAGTCTAACTGCTGCTGCGCCCTCTGAGTGCCCCTTGATTGCTTCCATTTGTTCAAACCATGAAAATCCAAGCACCCCGTGTACACAGGCCCACACAGCGAGGACCCAGTCCCCAGAGGGCCGTGGAGAACTAAATTAAGACGGTGAAACATACCTGCAGAAAAACTTGTGCGTAAACGTCCACAGCAATATTGCTCATAATTGTAAGAAGCGGAAACTGAAAGTCCGTCAGCTAATGAACAGAGAGACAACGTGGCGCATCCAAACGAAAGAACAGTACTCGGTCCTATGAAGAAGTTATGGCTACAAGCTACCTACAACCCAGACAGACCATAATCTATGCTAAATGAAAAAAGCTTGGGACCACAAATGATGTTCCATTTGTATAAAATGTCCCGAGGAGGCAAATCTATAGGTGAAAAGCAGATCAGTGGCTCCCTAGGCCTGGGAGGGGAAGTCTGGGGGGAGGTTGGAGGGGAATGGCCAAGGGGGAGTGAAAAGGCTTTAAACTGACTGGGCTGAGGCCTCCACAGCTCTGATGGCACCAAGGGCCACTGCAGTATACTTCAGATTCCTGAACTGAATGGTGTGCAAATTCTAGCTCAAGCTGTTAGAAAACATGAGATGGCAACCATAAGACATCCAGCTTGGGGCCCAACACACCACAGGCACTCAGCAAACACTTGTTATCTTCGGTCCCCTGTGCAAGCAAGCAAATCAAGACTGTGCCAGGCCCCCGCCCACATGGCACACGGGAGGTAGGCTTGCAGGGTGGACTCTGAGCAGGGTGTGCTGTGTGGCCTCCAATAAGTCGCTTCACTTCTCTGAGTCTTCGTCGAGGTATCCATTAATGATGACAATGATTAGGTAACACTCTAAGTGGTATTCTGTGTCAGGTGCTGCCCTGAGTATCTTTTAGGACTTAACTTAGTCGATTTTTTTTAAAAGATTTTATTTATTTATTTGACAGACAGAGATCACAAGTAGGCAGAGCAGCAGGCAGAGAGAGAGGAAGAAGCAGGCTCCCTGCTGAGCAGAGAGCCCGATGTGGGCCTGGATCCCAGGACCCTGGGATCATGACCCGAGCCAAAGGCAGAGGCTTTAATCCACTGAGCCACCCAGGTGCCCCTACTCAATTCTTTTCAATGTCAATACTAAATGACTCATGTATACAAAGTTCAAAAACCAGCAAAATCCCAAATCCAACAGCACAAAGGAAGGATTATGAGACATGACCAAGTGGGTTTTATCCCAGGAATGCAAAGGTGATTCATTTATGAAAATCAACTAATGTAATACACATTAATAGAACAGGGGGAGGGGTGCCTGGGTAGCTCAGTGGGTTAAACCCTCTGCCTTCAACTCAGGTCATGATCTCAGGGTCCTGGGATCGAGCCCCACATCGGGCTCTCTGCTCAGCAGGAAGCCTGCGTCCCTCTCTCTGCCTACTTGTGATCTCTCTGTCAATAAATAAATAAAATCTTTAAAAAAAAAATAGAACAGGGGATAAAACCTACATGATCATTCTGACTGTGACAGAAAAATATTTGACAAAACCCGATATCCTTTCATGATAAAAATACTTAGCAAACTAGGAATAGAAGATAATTTCCTCCACATTATAAAGGGGATCTATGAAAAATCCACAGCTAACATCATTCAATGATGAAAGACTACAAACTTTTTCTTTAACATCAGGGGAAAAAAACAAGATGTCTACTGCTTTCACCACTGCTGTTAAAACACTACACTGGAAGTTCTGGCCAAAGAAAAAGAAAGAAAGAAAAGGCACTGAACTTGAAAAGGAGTAAGTTAAACTATCTTTATTTGCAGAAATCACAAGAAATCCACAAAGTAATGACAAGAGCTAATAAATGTGTCAAGATCAACACATAAAAACCAGCTGTTGTTTCTATACATTAGCAAAGAATAATCCAAAAAGGGAATTAAAAAAAAAATTCCATTTACAATAGCACAAGGAGGCAAAAGATGTACACACTAAAAACTACAAAACATCACTAAAAGAAATAAAAGCCCTCAACAAATGCAAAGATATCCTATGTTCATGGATCAGAAGGCTTCATATGTTAAGACGGCAATACTCCCCAAAGCGATCTACAGATTCAACATGGCAAGGCACCTGTCAAAATTCCAACAACTCTTTTTGCAGAAATAGAAAAGTCAATCTTCACACTTCCCGATTTCAAAAACTTACTACAAAGCCAAATCAAATTAGCGTAATCAAATTAGCATGGTCTAGGGACAGATATACCAATGGAACAGAACTGGGAATCAAAAAATAAACTCACACATATGATCAATTTTCAACGAGACTGCTAAGACCATTCTGTGGGGAAACAACAGTCTCTTCAACAAATGATGGGACAACAGGACATCCACCTGCAAAAGAACACAGCTGGCCTCCAGCCTCAGACCATATACCATATACAAAAATTAGCTCAACATGGATCTACTTAAATGTAAGAGCTAAAATGGTAAACTCTTAGAAGAATACATGGGGTAAGTTTTTATGACCCTGGATTTGGCAACGGATTCTTAGATATGACACCAACATTACAAGCACCAAAAGAAAAAAATAAAATTGATCATTAAAAATAAGGGGACGCCTGGGTGGCTCAGTGGGTTAAGCCTCTGCCTTCGGCTTGGGTTGTGATCCCAGGGTCCTGGGATCGAGTCCCTCATTGGGCTCTCTGCTTGGCGGGGAGCCTGCTTCCTCCTCTCTCTCTCTCTCTCTGCCTACTTGTGATCTCTGTCAAATAAATAAATAAAATCTTTAAAAAAAATAAAAAATAAAACTGATGTGCAAAGGACATTATCAAGAAGATACATAGACAAGAATAATGGGCAAAAATATCTGCAAATCATAGCTCTGATAAGGGTCTAGTATCCAGAATATATAGAATTCCTACAACTCAACAACAAAAAGATAAATAGCCCAATTAAAAAATGGGCAAAGGGCTTGAATGGGCATTTCTCTAAAGAAATAAAAATGGCCATCAAGCACATGAAAAGATGCTCAACGTCATTAGTCATTAGCAAAGCAAGCCAAAACCATGATGAGCTACCACCTTGTACCAACTAGGAGGGCTGTAATTTAGAAAAGAAAACAGGCACCTGGGTGGCTCAATCAGTTAAGTGTCTGACTTTTTTTTTTTTTTTTTTTAAGATTTTATTTTTTTGACAGCACACAAGCAGGGGCAGCAGCAGACAGAGAAAGAAGCAGGCTCCCTGGCTGAGTAGGGAGCCCGGTTCAGGGCTTGATCCCAGGACCCTAGGATCATGACCTGAGCCACCTAGGCGCCCCATATCTGACTCTCCATCTCAGCTCAAGTCATGATCTCAGGATGTGTGATGGAGCCCTGCGGAGCCTATTTAAGATTTTTTCTCTTCCTCTCTGTCCCTCTCCCTTCTAAAAAATTTAAAAATAACAAAAATAATAATAAAAGAGAAAGAACAGAACAGAAACAGAACAAGTGCTGGTGAGGATGTGTGAGAAAGTGAAAGCCTTGTGCACTACCGGTGGGAACGTGAAGTGCTACAACCCTTCTGAGGAAGTCTGGTGCTTCCTCAAAAATTTTAAGTACAGAATACACTACAGATTATAAATACAGAATATACAACCCTGATGCATAGACGCATAAATACATATAACTAATCACACAGACTGCATTAGATTATAATTATAGAATATGACCCAATTTATATAACCTATACAAATACAGATTATAAATACAGACCATATGATCCAGTGATTCCACTCCTAAGTCTGTACCCAAAAGAACTGAAAACAAGTAACTCAAATGCTTGTACACAAATGTTCATAGCAGTTCTGTTCACAATAGCCAAAAGGTAGAAATAACCCCAATGTTCATCAGCTGATGTATGGAGAAAGACCACACGGTATTTTCATACAGTGGAATGTTGTTTGGCCATAAGAAGGAAAGAAGTGCTGATCCAAGGTATGATATGGATGAACCTCAAAGACATTAAGGTAAATGAGAGGGAGCCAGACACAAAGGCCATCAACTGCATGATTCATTTGTAGGAAATGCCCATAATAACTAAATCCTTAGACACAGAAAACTAATCACAATAAATCAGAGGCTGCCAAGAGCTGGGAGGAGCAGGGAATCAGGAGTGACTGCTTAATAAGTACGGGGTTTTCTTTCAGGGAGATGAAAATGTTTTGGAACGAGACAGAGGTGATGATTACGCCATACTGTGAATGTACTAAAGGCTACTGATTCGTATACCTTTTTTTTTTTAAGATTATTTATTTATTTGACAGAGAGATCACAAGTAGGCAGAGAGGCAGGCAGAGAGAGAGAGAGAGAGAAGGAAGCAGGCTCCCTGCCAAGCAGAGAGCCTGATACAAAGCTCAATCCCAGGACCCTGAGATCATGACCTGAGCTGAAGGCAGAGGGTTAACCCACTGAGCCACCCAGGTGCCCCTGAATTGTATACTTTAAAATGGTAAATTTGTGTTATGCAAATTTTACCTCCATTTAATTTTTTTAAAAGATTTTATTTATTTATTTGCAACAGAGTGAGCATGAGCTTGGGGGTGGGATGGCAGAGGGAGAGGGAGAAGCAGACTCCTCACTGAGTAGGGGGAGACTGGTGCGGGGCTCGATCCCAGGACACTGGGGTCATGACCCGAGCTGAAGGCAGAGGCTTAACCCACTAAGCCACCCAGACGCCCCTGTCTTGTTCTACATCTTGATCTGGACATTGGTTTTAGAGTGAACTTATGATGCAGGTACTCACCTGTGATGTTTTATATAGTCATATTAAGGAGAAAGAAAGAGAGAAAGGGAGAAAGAAAGAAAGAAAGAAAGGAAGAAAGAAAGAAACTGAGGAGAAAAGGAAAAACATCCTCACAATAATCCCATTTTACAGATAAGAAAACTGAGGCCCAGAGGCTCCATTACTTGCCTGAGGCTCACAGGGATTCACTGGGAGAGCCGGGATTGGAACTCAGGTTTGCTCCACCCAGTCTCCCCTCTTGATCACTACACTGCCTGCCTCAAAACTGGCAGGCAGGAGCTGGCCTGGTGGGGGCCGGCAGAGGGTGTGCTGAGGCTGTGTCAGAAAGAGGACCAGCACAGGGCATGAGGGACTCCAAGAGTCATGCTCTCACTTTGCCTGTTCCTTGAGCAGACCCTGCTCAGCGAGAGGTAGCTTGTGGACCAGGCCTTGAGAGCACCGGTTCAGGAGGCAGAGGGTAAGTCTTTGCTGAATCTCGGGGTATATCAGTCTTCCTGCTGAGTTTCCACTTCCTTGCCTATAAGATGGCACCGCCTCCCAGGGCAGCTATGGAAACACAGTAAAACTGGGCTTGCCTAGAGCACAGCCCCGTGCCTGGCACCAAACAGGGAGATGGCAAACTGGGGCTCCATTATTTTAGCCACCAGAAGTGGGGTGAGATGGCACAGGTACCCATCAGCCCTTGCCCACCTCTGCTCAGAATGGTGGACTATGGCGGGGAGGGGGGTGTGGTGCCTGCCTGGCTGTCTTTAGAACATTTGACTCTGGATCTTGGGGTCAGGAGTTCAAGCCCCAAGTTGGGCCTAGAGCTTACTTAAAAAAAAAAAAAAAAAAAAAAAAAAGAATGGCAGGCAATAGGAGGCCCCAGAGCACCCTGCATCTGCGTGGGCAAACCCAAGGTGGGTGCATCCCAACCAGGCCATCCGAGTAGCTCATCTGGGCCCTGGCAGCATGAGTGGAGGTGCTGAAGGCATAAGAGGGGCTGAAACCCACATTTAATACCGCCGGCAGCCCTAGACCAGACACAAGTTACCAGCCTGGCAATAGCTCTCTGGCCGCTTCCAGAGCTCCTCACAGCCCAGCCCAGTGAGCCACCAGCCTGGGGACACTCAGGAGCTGAGACCTTGGCAACACCCCGACACCCTCATACCACCCCCACAAGATCCCAATCATTCCGTCAGCAATCAGTTACTGAGCACCTGCTGCATCCCAAGAACTCTCCGAGGCCCTGGGGTTACCACAGTAAATAGCCAGATAACAATCCCTGCCCTCAGAGAACTGAGTAGATAAGAGGCCTGGGCTGTTAACCCATTTTACAGATGTGAAACCAAAGCTCAGAGAGGTAACACAGCTTGCTCAGAGTCACCAAGAGGAAGTGGCGGAGCCAGGATTAGAACTCTGACATCTGCCAACGTTCAGAAAGTTCCACTGACAGCCCCACACTCATGGCCACCCTGGGCAAGTACGATCAAGGTGCCTCAAATACCAACCCTGCCTGGAAAGGTCAGTGGGAAACAGGTCTCCCCTGCCCAGTCTGATGGTGGAGGCCTGGCCCTGGGGATCACTTCCATCCCTCCTCATTGCTCTGTGTCTGCAGACTAGGACATGGCAGGAGGAGAGGGCACTTCTGGTTCTCACGGGACTGGGCCCATTGGCCTACTTACCTCTTCAAACATGTCCAGCGCACTCCCCCTCTGGCCTCACAGCTGCCCTCTCCTACCCCAGATAGCCGTGGGGCTCACTCCCCGCACTTCCACAGGTCATTATCAAATACCCCTTCTCAGTGAGGCTATCCCTGACCACCTCGTTTACGACGGCTCCCCCTGCTTCCTCCCACATCCCTTCTCCCGTTGCTCCACTGTTCTCCATGCCCCTTACCACCACTGCAAGCACTGGTCCCCTCGGGTGCCACCCACCCTCCCTACTGAATGTAAGACGTCAACGTGAGAAGGGCAACTTTCGGCTGTATGGTCCACTGCCGAGTCGCCAGTGCCTGGAGCACAGCAGCCGCTCAGTACGAGACTGTTGACTAAATGGGGGCGCACAGAAAGCAGCAACCACCAGGTTTGGCCCCCTCCCTCCCTAGGAGAAGGTCCACAGAAGCTGGACAGTCTGCCTCCTTCACTCCACAGCGCCTGGACGGCTGCCCCCTCAAGCCAGGAGCTCCACGCTTCTGGGGACAGGAGGCCTGGGCTCTAACACTGTAGGCCGTTAGGCTCCTCACTGTCGATGACTTCATTTCTCCGGGCTTCAGCTGCCCAGCCGTACAAGCAGACGAGGCCAGGCCCAGCTCCCGGCGTCCTGGGCTCAGATCGCCTGCAGGGTTAATTAAAGCCAAGGTCCTTCCCATGGCCTCCAGGGCCTAGCATGGTTGGATGTCACATCCGGCAAGGCCTTGCTCTCCCCACTCCAGCCAGCCCGGCCAACTCAACCAGGTACACTCTTGCCTTCGTCCCTACTGTCCTGTTCCCTAGGACAGCCTTGCCCAGTTACGTGTGTGGCTCACTCCTTCGTCTCCCTCCCCCTCCCCCCTCCCACCCCGGGCCTCCACCACTGCCCCCTCCTCAGAGAGACCCGCCCTCAGAGTCCCTACTGCTCATAAGAGCACTCCTCACCACCTGACATCGTATGCCTGCTTCTCTTGTTTGGTGTCCTCAGCCTCCACTAGAATGTAAACTCCATGAGGGCACATGGCCCAGGAGCCTGGGAGCCCAGGGCGGCCGGGCAGACCACACATACTCAGTACGTGCACAATGAATGAATGCTGAGTACTCCCTCACTGTGTTACTTAGGTCAAGAGACTTCCCCTCCCTGAGCCTCAGTTTCTTCATCTATAAAATGGGGCTATGACTCAGACCACAGATGCAGAGGCAGATTTGAGACTTGGCCCCGGGGGCTTATACAGGGTGCCCAGCAAGGCCGGGGGACTCAGCCCCAGGCAGATTTGCAGCTCCCCAGGCTGCTGCTGAAGGATTCCATGAAACGGGCTTGTGAGGAGCAATTGGCCTGGGCAGGCAGGTCGGTCTCAGCAGCCTGGCTCCTTGGGCTATAAGGACCCTGTCCCTCTGCCTCCCTGGGCACCAGCTGCCAGGAGGAAAACCCAGGCAAGAGGAGAGAGATGCAATCCAGTGGACAAAAGCAGCCCCTTACCACGCTTGTGGAGCCAGCCTTCTTTGATGACAGACACCTCGTTCATGGTGGCAGCGTGACACGCTGTCACCTAGCTTGGGACAGCTCAGGGCAGCAGGACATGCAGGAGGCACGGTGGACAGAACACAGTCTGCAAGACAAGAGAGGAGCTTGTGAACACCAGGGGGACTCAGCTACGGCCCCTGCCCTTAGGCCAGCTAGGCTCTGGCCCCTCTGGCTGCTCGGTCGGCGCAGCACGGAATGGAGTCAAGGAGGGTAGAGAGCCCTGCCCATTTGGCCCAGACCGAGGGGGAAGATGTGGCCTCATCCTCAGGGACTCCAACTGAGGATTAGGGGCAGGGGGAGCATGACCCTGCCCTCAGAGCCTTACTCTGGAGGGAAGAGAGCTCCCTGGCCTCCTCCAGCCTCCCTGAGCCGAAGCAGTCCTTCCACCCGCCTGCCTTCACTGTGCACTGGGTGGGAGGGAGGGAGCAATGGCTCCACCCTGTGTCACTCCCGGGGCCCCCACACTGAGGTAACCTGGGATGAATCAGACAGCCCTGGGCACCTGAGGGAGTGCTCAAAGCCACCAGCATCTGCCTGCCACCCCCCATCCAGAGAGAGAGAGAGAGAGAGAGACACACACACACACACGCACACACGCATACACTGCACTCTTTTTCTGCCCCCTCCCCTCCTTTCAGCCTACCACCCTTAGCAAAGCAAGTATCCCCCACCCCCTGCGCCAAGCCACCCTACCTCACTCCCTCAGCCTCAGTCCCCTCTTTGCCCCACCAGATGACTGAGGGAAGACAAGTCTCCGACGGTCAGGATCTCAAACAAGACAGCAACCTACTGTGTATGCACTTGTCTGGGGCTTAGGAGCCAGTCCCGGGGGCTCAACCAAGGCCCTGGTCCTTTCCCCAGGACCTCCACTTCCGTCCTCAGGGACCAGCAGCCGACAGACTGACAGACGCCGAGGCCGCTGCTTCGTCTCAGGTTCCCAGGGTGGAAGGGAGAAGGGCGGGAGGCAGCCGCCCGCTGGGCCCCTACCTGGAGCCACAGGCCTGGAAAGGGGCCATGGAGCCCAAGGCGCCTTTTGCCTTTCCCGGGCTGGGGTTATTTGCGGACAGCAGGTCAGGAGCTACAGCAGCCCCCAGAGAAGTGGCAGCTGGCTCTAGGGACACCGTGGGCATCAGCTTTCGCTCATGCCCCAGGGGAGCTGGTGGCCGGACGCACTACTGCCTGGCATGTGACGGTGGCAGGCTGCCCAGGCCTGGGCAGGGAAGGGAGGTAAGTGGGAGGAAGCGAAAGGAAAGACAAGATGGACAGTGACAGGGAAGTAAACAGTGGGGGTGAGAAATCACGTTCTGGACTCCGAGCCGCCAAGGCAGGGCCAGGATCAGCAGAGGGGTCCCCGTGTGCAGTAGGCAGGACAGGCCCCGAGGGGCTCACGCTCTGCAGACAGAACACCCAGGACACAGAGCCTGAAGATCCCAGCAGCCTGCGCTTCCACCTCCAATGTGAACAGTCCCAGCACCTGCCCCGCCTCTTGTCCCGCCTCTTGTCCTGCCTCCTGCCCCACCTCCCGCCCTCCCAGTGGCCTGGCTCACTGGCTCCTGTCCAGGTCCAGTGCTGTCCTCTCCCTCCAGGGCCTTCCTCACCCCCTCCCTAGACTTCCTGCTCCCTTATCCCTCCCTTCAATCTGTCCCCATTCACCAGCCAGACCCTTCAGATCTGACCTTGTTCTTCCCCCACTCAAAACCCTTCCGTGGCTTCCCGCTGGCCTCGGGAAAGAGCTGAGCTCCCTCGCTTAGGATTCAAGGCCTTTCAGGGCCTGGCCTCTGCTGACCTTCACTCCAGCTGCCTCCTGCCCCTGTTCAGGCCAGCAGTCCCCACTGTCCATCCACCTGCTTCCTGACACCTCTCCCAAATGCCCTGACCTTCCCCCTGGGCTCTGAGTCTCTGCTTTCAACCCTTAGACTCCATCTAATCTGGCCCTGTCCCTCCAGGTTAAAAACACTTCTGGGGTTCCCCAGTGTGCTCACAGAACAAAGTCCTTTCCAGCACGAGCCCAGTGTCACCTAGAAAGCTCTCTATGACCATGACAACGACTATAGCTGGTACTCCGTCCGTCTCCAGCTCCTCCTCCCTACACCCCTCTCTCTACCAGGCTTCTGTCTCTCTGGCCCCTCCCTCTGGCCTCCATCCCCTATACCCTCTGTGGGTTCTCCCTCCTCCTTTTGAGGTCTCAGCTGAAACAAAGCCTCTTCCAGAAAGCCTTCCTGACCTCAGAGCCTAGATGCTCTCTGTGCACCTCTTCAGCCAATTCTCCCGACACCTACTCAGTGCTCATCTAGTGGATGAGCGCAGCATCTGGGTATCTGCCGAGTGCATAATGAATGAACCTGCGTCTCCCTAGCCCAGGGCCAGACAAAGCCATGGAAACATTTCCAGAGTCTATTCACGACACCAATCTCCTCTGAGCATAACCTAAGCTCCAGACAACCAGAGAGGTCCCAGAGATGAATCATCAAGAAGACACCTTCATGAAGCTCAGGCCTGGCTAGAGGTGGTGGGAAGTTCAGAGGTCTTCCCCTGACGCAGGGGCTGGCACCATGCTCTCCCCAGTACCAGCTTGATTCAGAAGTTCCAAAGAAGCCAGATGGAGAACCCGAGTCCCAAGGAAGGGTGGATGTGGAAAGACAGGACCGGGGGCCTGGCATCCAATCTCGGGCTCCCCTCCCATCCCCAGCCTGATGACTTCACCTCCGTGATTCTGTGTGTCTTGGGATAGTTGGTAGCTCGGCCTACTGCCTGGCCTGGCCCCCGGGGAACAGCCAAACACGTGGGTGAGCGCTCAAACACACAGCTGCCATGGTCAGAGAGAAGTAAAGGCAGCCAGGTGTGGCCAAGAGTGGTCAGGGTCGCAGAGTCTGAGAGCTGCTGCCAGCCGGGTGGCCCTGAGCAAGTGGAGTGCCCTCGTGGAGTCCCTCCCGAACAATCACAACCACCCCACCGGAAGGGCAGTGACCATGCCCAGGGGAGGCCAGAAGCTCAGAGAGTGGAAGCCATTTACCTTGGGCCTCCCTGCTGAGGATGGCGGGAGCCCTGGTCACTGCTCGGCACCCTGGGGCCACTTCCTACGTTCTCATTTCGGCATCTAGAGAGCTAGCAGCAGCTTGAGCGAGGGCAGGCGAGGAACTGGAAGACCCCCTGTGCCCCTCCCAGACCCCACCCCGTCCTCCCACTGAGGAGTCTCTGACGTGGCCCTGGAGTGATGAAACACCAGGCACTGAAGCCAAGAGGATGGCCTGCTCCCCAGGGAGCTGCCAGCAAAGGCTGCCCAGGCAGGAGGGCAGAGAATGGCCTCTGGAAGCCAGTGTCAGCACGCAGGGGCCTGCCCCGGCCACCAGCTCACAGGCAGCACACCCCATGGCAGGGAGGGCCTACATGGCCCCATCCTCACTGGCCTCTTCCTTGAGTATCGGGGCCCAAGTCAGTCAAGGGCCTGGGCCAGAGCTGCAGCCTGTAGGCTCGAGGTGAGCTCCCTGGGAGGCAAGGCGAAAAGGGCAAGGCCACTTCACAAGACAGGATACCCACACTATTAAGGAACACACACAATCTCATTATTTAAAGAGAAATGCAAAGTAAAATATACCAGGATGGCTGAGATTTTAAAAACTGATAATGCCAAGTGTTGACAAAGACACAAATGATTACTGGTGGAAGTATAAAATGGTTCACCCACTAAGGAAAACTGCTTGGCAGTAAAAATTAAAACTCAGTACGGGCCCACACTCCAGGACCAACAATTCCATAACCCAACCCGACAGAAAGGAGTGTTTGTTTAGCAAGGGACCTACACTAGAATGTTCACAGCAGCAGTACTCACAGTAACCCCTGAATTGGAAGTAGACCAAGTGTCTACCCACAGGAGAGCAGATAAACAAACGGAGGTAAATTCATACAGCAGAACGTTCCTCCACTCAACTACCAACACATACAACAGGGACAAAGCCTAAGAAGGTTACCATGAAATAAATGAAATAAGCCAGACACACAACAACAACACATCAGTCATGGGTCCATTCACAGTAAATCTGGAACAGGCACCATCACCACACTACGGGTTTGGGGTGCCTTTCTCACTTATAAAACTATGCTGAACATGAAGGAAGCAAATCCGTGAACGTCAGGAGAGTGGGTATCTGGAGCACCAGAGGGGGAACTTCCGGGAGCTGACCGCGTTCTGTTGGGGCTACGCCCGGCTCTGCTCCTTAGCTGTTTGTTACACTGCACCACACAAAATGGGCTTAACATATTTTTCTGTATCCCATGACCAAAAAAGTAACTATAAAGAAAGAACCCAGGTTTGAGAGTCCAAAAAATGCGGGGAGCCAAAATCAGGCGTCCGGGCTTCCAGGGCTCGTCCTCCCCAAAGCTGGTGTGCCTGCACTTTCCCCTCAAGAAGGCTGGGTTAGGGCGCCTGGGTGGGCGGCTCAGTCATTAAGTGGCTGCCTTCGGCTCAGGTCATGGCCTCAGGATCCTGGGATCAAGCCCCACATCAGGCTCTCTGCTCAGCAGGAAGCCTGCTTCTCCCTTTTCCTCTGCCTCTACCTGTCACTTCCCGGCTCGTGCTCACTTGCCTTCTCTCTAATAAATAAAAAAATCTTAAAAAACAAGAAAAAAAAGAAAGCTGGGTCACCAGTGAGGAAGGAGGAGGTCTGGAGGATCTGACTTTCACCCCCAGGTTTTCTGGCTTCCAGGCTGTGCAGCCACAGGAAGGTGACACCCCGCCCTGTGTGACTGCAGAGCTTCCCTCCATACAACGATCCTGCTGCAGAAGGGCCATGAGAAGGGCCACGGTGTGGGGAGTGGGCTAGAGGGAGGGGAGGGGACGTCTAGCTCTGCACAGAAGACAGCTGAACACAGATGAAGATCACTGCTCTCGGTGGTCACTGAGCAGGGACGGGGGAAGGCGACAGGACAGGGGTCCCCAAGGAGACTCTGAGCACTCTGGCAAGCTTTTATTGGCCTCAAGAGCTGCCGGTGTCACTGACCTACTGTACCACAAGGTCTCAAACACTCTACAATAGTTTATTTTAGGGGCGCCTGGGTGGCTCAGTGGATTAAAGCCTCTGCCTTTGGGTCAGGTCATGATCCCAGGGTCCTGGGATGGAGCCCCGCATCGCATCGGGTTCTCTGCTCAGCAGGGAGCCTGCTTCCCTTCCTCTCTCTCTCTCTCTCTCTGCCTGCCTCTCGGCATACTTGTGATCTCTATCAAATAAATAAAATCTTTTTAAAAAATAGTTTAAAACCTCTTTAAGACATTTGTATTCCCATCTATCTGACTCACGGGTGTTACTTATTGCTCAATGGTTTCCAAACTGTAACTCCTTGAGAAGCTTCAACTCACAGAGCCAGAGTCAGATCTGTGAGAAGCAACTCACAGGGCGAGGCAGGGCTGCCAGTTGGGGAAGGCCCTCGTGGCAGCCCTGGGCAGGGTCCTTCCAAACCTGTTTCTTCATCTGTAAAATTAGGGTTGTGTGGTTCCTGCTGCTTGGGGAGGGGGAGGGAGGGTTGTGAAGCCTCACTGAGCTCTAGCACTTCTGTCCTCACCCCTCCTATAGTCTGGGACCCTGGGACCATCCCAGTTGGAGCCCATCCCTCCTGTGCTCAAACCCTCCAGTGTCCTCATCTTACCCCGAGTAAAAGCCAGAGTCCTTAAAGGAACCCTAGGACCCTATGAGGTCTGCATGGTTCCCCCTTTACTTCTCCAAATACACTCCATTTCAGTAGGACCTAGGCCTGTGGCTCCTCCAACACACCAGGACATCCCTATCTCAGGGCCCTTGCACCTGCTGCCCCTTTGGTCAGAATCTGAGGGGCCCTACCCCCTTTCCTCAGCCTCTACTCACATGCCTTTCTTCGAGAAGCCTTCCTAAGCAGACAAAAGGGAGCACCCATCCTACCTCCCCTCACCCTTTATTTTTCTCCATACCTCTCCTTATCCTTTATTTTTCTTTGTAAGCATTTCTCATGGCTGACGTGACTATTTACTCGTTAACCAGTTTATTGTGGACCTCTCCTCACTATGATGTCAGCATGGTAAGAACAGGGCCCTTAGCTTGTCTTGGACCCTCCTGGGTCCTCTGAGCCTTGCAAGGCGCTGGGTAAACAGTGGGCACTTAAAAAGTTATTTGTGGAATGAATGTGCGCAGAGTGAAGCCCTGTGCCCAGAACAGACTAAAGTAAGTTAGATTCCTTTCCTTGCCACTTGTCAAGTCCTTTTTTCCTCTGCCCCCCACCCCCACCTGGTTTTCTGTGCCAGATGGCACAGATGGCTTAAGGGAGGCAGGAGGGGAGGCCGGGGCTCCTGGAGCTGGAGACAGCAGGGTGTGGCTCTTCCCGCAGGGGCTTCTACCACCTGCCCTCTAATCTGCACTTTTCCCTACATCTCCCTCAGGAGATGAATGCAAGACAACAGGAACCTGTCCTTCAACAGGCAGCACCTGCTTGCGGGAATCCAGGAGGAAAGACACTGCACAGGGTGGGCGGCGTGAGCAGAGGGAAGCCGCTGCCTTGCTGGCCATCCGCGGCTCTGTGAACTGGTTGCTCGCTCTGTGAGCGCACTTTAGGAATACTGGGAAAGTGGCAAACCCCGTTGGAATTCCTCCTGCAAGAAAATGATCATGGTGGTGCAAGAAGTTCTAAGGTGGGGTTTCTCCACCTCAGCAGAAGTGTTATCTGGAACCGGGTAACTCGAGGTGCAGAAGGTGCTATGTGTGCAGGGGGCCGTTTATCAGCATCTCTGGTCTCTACCCGCACACCCTCCCCTGAGCTGTGACTATCAAAAAAGTCCTCACAGGGGCTCTTGGGGGGCTCAGTGGATTCAGCCTCTGACTCTTAATCTTGGCTCAGGTCATGATCTCAGGGTCATGGGATCAAGCCGGCTTGGGGCTCCCGGGGCTTTGCACTCAGGGCAGAGGTGGCTTCTCCCTCTCCCTCCCTCCCGCCCCTCCCCCTGTTCTAAGAGAGAAAAAAAAAAAAGTCCTCACACGCCTCCAAATGTCCCCTGCGGGCAGAGCCACCCCCTGGCCTCGAACCACTGTGCCAAGGGTGCACTTGCTGAAATCATGAAAGACTGGAAGCAGCCGAAACACCTGCCCCAGGGCTCTGGCATCAATGTGACAGCACTAAAAAGAGGGAGCAGACACCCATGTGCCAGTGTCTCATTCACCGCAGGCCAGGCACCCCCCTCCCCGGCACTTTTACAATCTCTTTTTAGTGAAGAAACTAAGTCATGAGGTGCGACGACCGGTGCCAGTCCTCAGACCAGGAAGCGCAGAGCTGGCAGGGCTGGCGGCCACGTGGCCCAAGTCTGGCACACTGGAAGCCAGGTCCCTGCTCCCCAGCTTTGTGAGCTCCAAGTGTCCCCCTCTGTGCAGCGGGGAGGCCGGCGGTGCCTCCAGCGCGGGCTCGGGTCCCACGTGGCAGGGCGGCCCGGCTCGGAGAGGGGCAGCGTCCGCAGGCAGGTCGGTCCGCGTGCTCATGGCTGCACGGGACATGGCCCCCGGCCGCCTTCCCGCCACACAAACGGGCACGCAGCACAGGGCCTCCATTCTGGTGCTTTCTCACCCGCCACGCTCCGGAGCCCGCAGCGCCGCTCACCGCCCCAGGGTAAACGTGAGCCGCAGCAACCTCTTCAGGAAAGCAGCCAGGCGAAGATGACGACGACGACGGCTCTGGCAGGGAAGGGTGTCGGGCCGGGGGCCACGCGGAGGTACGTGTGTAAACGTCACCTGCGTGGAAGGAATTGTGCCCTAAAAGGCAGAATCACAGGTGCAGGGGTCAAGGCTGCCTCGGGAACCAGATGCGCTTCCCCCTTGGGGCTCCGCCACCTCCTGGGCACGTTGCGTCCCCTTCTTCCCCTTCGTTCGCCGCCCACATGCCGGAGACAGGAGCGGCGGGCACTCGGGCACTCGGGGCGGTGAGGACTGAAGGAGCCACTCCACGCCCAGCCCCCTGAACTGTGCCCGTGGGGCAGCTGCTCGGCACCGTCAGGTGTTACTGCCACTGCCGGGGGGTGGCGGGGGGACCCTCGCCTCCCTCGTTGCACGTTTCTGTGACATGTGAATTTTTACCTATTCCACTTCCTCGGCAGGAAGGCGGCATTAAAGATACTTTTTTTCTCTTCAACGGCGCACAGTCCCCTCAGCTGCCCCATCTGTCTACTTGGAGCAGGTAGGACTGGGAGCAGGCTGAAGACGTAGGCGGCCTGCAAAAGATACTGGGACGAGAATAAGCACGGAGCAGATTTCCTTCTCTTCTTTGCCACCCCCGCCCGACACCTGCCCCCTCAGCCCGTCACCCAGGGCCTTAGAGCACCCCACAGGAATCACGTCAGATATCTGAGCCGGCCTGGCCACGGGCTCCAAACACACCGGGTCACCAGGCTGCATCCAGGCAGAGACCCTCCAAACACAGCTCTGACCCTGTCCCTCCCCTGCTCGGGGATCACATCCCAGGCCTTCACGGAGACAAGGGCCACCTGAAATGACCCCTGCCTACCTACCCTCCTGCCTCATTGATCAGTAGCACCATCCCCACACGTGCTTCTCTGGTCCCTCAAACAGTCTTTGCGTGTGTGCTGTCTCTCTCACACACACACACCCCAGGACCTTTGCACATACTAGTCCCCCAAGCCGGCACACTGCTCACCCATCTTCACCTAAATCCTCACTTCCTCAGAGAAGCCTGCCCTGACTGCTCCTTGGCCCACAAAGAGTCACAGATCCTTGGAGCTCAGCTTCCTGCCCCCTCACAGCACTACCTCTAATGTGCTCAGTCACTTGGACAATTATCTGGGTAATGGTACCTTCCCCACTGGAAGGGGAGCTCCACAAGGCAGGGATGGGAGTGTCCTGGTCCCTGCTGTGTCCCCACCAAAGGGCCATGCCTAGAGCTTTCATGAACCTAGGCAGGGGTAGCACCCCCAATCATAGCTTTTGAGGCCAGAGTTGGGTCAAATAAAGGCAAAACAAAAAATCCTGCATTCATTCCTTCCACCGCTATGGCACCCATGCTGTGTCAGCATTGCTCTAGTCACCAGGGAAGCAGCAGTGACCAAAACAGAACTCCCTGCCCTAGGGGAGTTTATGGGGGGAGGGGAGAGGGTGGACAGGCCTCAATGTAAAACTGAACGAAGAGGCAAATTACATGCTGTGACAGAAGCTGACAAACGTTATGGAGAAAAGCAGCGCACGGAGGACTAGGTATGTGGGAAGGGGTGAGGGTTTCTGGTTTTAATCAGGGTGATCAGAGGAGGACTCACTGAGATGGTGAATGGTGAGCAGAAATTCTCACTGAGAGATGAGGCAGCCACTGGGGCCAGGGGAGAGGGGAGAGCGTCCCAGGCCCAGGAGTGGCACCAAGGCCAGGTGTGGCCTGCGTGAAGCCCAGTCAGGAGGGTGGAGGGGAAAGAAGCATGTGAGACTACCGGGGAAGCCTGGGAGGCCACTGTAAGGGCTGTGGCTACTTCTCAGGGACAGACGGGGAGCACTCTGGCTTGGGGAGCAGTGGGATGCAGGGTTCCTGGCCCCAGTGAGGCAGAGGCTGTATCACAGCTACTTTCTGCAGCTGTCCCCTGAAGAAGCTCTACGCACTGGCCTGACTCTCTCACCTCCTCTCTGGGGGACCACAAGGACCCACCTTTTATCGATGGGGAAACTGAGGACAGGAAGGATGCAGTGAGTACCCAATGCTGGGCAGCCGGGACAGAGGAAAGCAGATCCTGAGCCTCTTCCACCTCCTTCTGCCCTCACTCCCAAGAGACCGAGTCCCCTCTTGCACCGGGGCCAGGCCTCCCTTACCAGCCCTGACGCCCTGCAGACCCAGGCTGCCCCTGCGGGCATAAATGCACACATGCGCACATGTGCAAGGAGGGCCACCCCCTCCCGCCCCCCCACCCCGGTCTGGCTGAGGCCTTCCTCCCTCACAGGCGTTGCCCCACATCACCATCTGGCTGCCTCCTTGGCCAGAAGTCTGGAGGCAGGATCTGGCGGGGTGAGTCTGCATCTTACCCCTGAGGCACCTAGGAGCAAGCAGGGAGGCTCCTGCCCACAGCTAAGGTTTGCTGAGGGCTCCCAATGAGCCAGATCCGGACTCATGGGGACCCTCACGGCAATCCTGGGAGGTGGAGGCTATCATTATCGCCATCCTAACCCAAGGAGGCGAAATCACAGGCCCGAGATCACACTGCCGTGAGTGCAGGAGATGGCTGCGCTAGCCAAAAGAACCTTCCGTGATAACAGAAATGTAGCTCCAGGGGCTAGTGCAAGTAAAAGGCTAAATTTTTACTTGTATTTCAGTGTAATTCACTAAAACTCAAACAACCCTGCAGGGCTAGTGGCTAGCAAACTGCAAGTGCAGCTCCACAGAAGCTCTCAGATGAAGCCCCAGGAAGCCGAAGGCAGAAGGGCTGGGAGAGGCGAGCGCCAGGGGCGTGCTCCCAGGCCCAAGGGGCTGGATCCTCCCAGCCGGCCACAGAGCGGCCACAGAGGAGCTCCCGTGTGAGACTATCACTCCCAACCCCTGACCCATTCAGCCCAGGGAGCCGAAACAGGGCTCAGAGCCCAAACCCACACCCAGAATGCTGGTCAGTCCAATCCTGGCCGCTACCTTCCAGGATTCACGGGTCGCTTCCTTGAACCTCAGTGTCCTCCTCTATAAAACGCAATCTTCAGGACAACCTGAGCATGTTTTTAGAGTATTTCAAAAGATGTTTTGTTTTTTGGGGGGGTTTGGGTTTTTGTTTTTTGTCTTTGGCAATCCAGGGTCATCATGGGGACCCAGTGAGACATGCTTCAAGCACAGCTGGGGATGAGGCCAGCACTTCGGAAAGCAGGCAGCAATTACACAAAGGCAAACTCCAAAGTCAAGAGCCAGCCTGAGCCCGAGTTAGTCAGAGCTATGGAAGTGGCAGCTATGTCCATCCTGTCACTCTCTGGTTAAAAGGAATCATCCAGATGATTCATGACATGCCCATATTCACTTGTTGAAAATATCATCTAAATGAAAACACACAGCTAAAAACAGTAGACAAGTCGCAGACACTACTCGAAAACACATGCTCACACTCCCCACTCCCTCACCCCCTCCGGGTCTTGGGAGACCAGTTTGAGAAGCACAGACTTGCCAGCCAGACCTGGGCCCCGCCGCCCTCCCGTGTGCCGACCCCACTCCCCCAGCTGCAGTGGCACGTACTCAGGGTCACCCACTGAGGTGTACCCCATCTTAGGGCCTTTATCCATGCTGCGCCCCTGCCTGGTCTGCTCCTTTGGGCTTTCATGTCAAGGCCTGAATGCCTCACCTCAGGAGCCTTCCCCAAGTTCCCCTCCTGCCAAGGCCAGCCAGATCTGTTCCCTTCCTCTGTGGCACCAAGCACTCTTAGACAAATGCTACTTTTCTGCCTCCTCCAGTAAACTGGGTGCTGCTCCCTGATAGCCAAAACCATCCACAGCACACAGTAGGTCCTCAATAAATCACCTGGTAAAAGAATGGAATACACAAATGACCGAAAATAGCCAAGGGCAGGCTCCAGTGGCCGTTTGGGAATCAGACCCCAAGGCAGGGAATAGGGAGAGTTACTTCCCAACTCTCATCCCTGCCCCCTGGCCTCTAGGGAAGGAAGGGGCTGGCCAAGGCCACGGCTCCGTGGGCATTGGGGAGGCCGCCGCACCCCATCTCCCAAGCAAGGATCGAATGGAGTTTAATCCAGTCATTTCCAGAACAACTGAGGCCTACTTCGTGCCCGCTCTGTTTAGAAGAAAAAAAGCAGAAAGATCATTAGGACAACAGTGGTGAAGGGCACCTGGCCAGCTCAGTAGCTCAGTAGGTGGTGTGTGTGACTCTTGATCTTGGGGTTGTAGGTTCATGCCCCACGCTGGGTACAGAGATTACTTAAAATCAAATCTTTAAAACAGCAACGGCAGTAATGACCTCGGAAACAGCGGCCATGGCACTGATCAGAGGCAGAAGAGCCAGTCTCAAAAAGGCAGACTGAACCCCAGACAGAGTGGGCTTCAAATTTCCTGTCACCAACACCGTGATTTTGGGCAAATCCACTAACCTGCCCAGGCCTTTGCTCGCTCACCTAAGAAATGGAAGGAAGAGTTGCACTGAGCTCCCAGGTCATGGTGAGGATTGGTAAGAGCGGGCACATCAGGCCCCGGGGCAGGCCTGGCACGGAAACACCGCCCCGCTAGCTCTCAGTAACAACGGTGATCTATGTAGCTTTCTGTGCCTCAGTTTCCTAACCATCAATGGCGGTGCTCCTTACCCTACCTCACAGGCTGCTCAGACCCGTGTCTGGCTGAGCAGGGGCTTGGTGATAGGTATGATTAATTCCTGTCGGAGCCCTCCCCAGCAAGAACCTCAGCTGATCGGCCTGCCACCTCCTCCCTAAGGCTCCAAACACAGAGCAGCTCCACCAAGCAAGAAGCCCAGCCTGGCTGCGTCCAGAGCCCCTTGTCCGCTCACAGATGTCCAACCTGATCCAGGATCACCATCTCCAGCAGCAGCAGCAGCCCAGATCCACCGAGCACCTTCCCAGGAGGCCCCATTTTCTAACACACACGATCCCTGAATCCTCCCAACAGCCACACTTGGCAGCGTTGTTCCCATGTCAGCCCAGCAAAACGCACCTCAAGGACATGAAATAAGGCCCCCAGCGTTCCACAGCAACCAAGGGAGAAGCGGGGAGCAGCCCCGACCACTATGCAATGACCCACCCGATGATGAAGGCCTTGAAATCAGGCCGGGAGGGGTGAGGGAGGGGGGCAAGAGAGTGGCAGCTGCCCCCCTCTTCCATTCGCAAAGGGCCCACAAGGTGGCAAACCAAGGCAGGCTTGGATTTCTGGCCTCACCCTTAGAAACAACATCTGCGGACAAGCTTCCTGGGCAGAATGGCAGGGCTCAAGGAACTTCCTGCACGGACTTCCACATGTAGTCTCCCTTTAGCCAACCCCCGCTTACCATCCCTTGCTTCACGCACCCAGTATAGCCAGGCCCCACTGTGGGTGCTGAGCTGGCGGTGGGTCCTGCCCCCAAAGGGACCAGGCCCGAGCTCCCATCCCCCCACCCTCACCCCTCCCACCCCTGTTCCCTCGTTCCCTCCCCTCCTGGTCCTGCTCCCAGGGCTGTCTCCCCTAGCTGGGCCTCTTGCTGCTTGGCTGGCTGTCCAGAAAAGCCTGCCACGGAACCACCCCACCATGCAGCCTGGAGGCCTGGTGGTGGAGAGCCTTCTACTGAGATCTCTTGGGCAGTCGGAGAGAGGCCCAGGGAGGGATGTCCCTGGGTCCTCCAGAGGCCGGGAGAGCAACTTGGAAAAACACTCCTTTCCATCCCCCCATTCCAAAGGATTTCTGGAGACCCCAGAGGTTTGCTCTTGAGGGTCTCTCCACTCCTTCCAGGAAGATAGCCCAGAGCAAGCCTGGGAAAATCAACAGCCCGGCCTCTGCTTAGTGCATGAAGCCTTTAGTATGAGGCTCCCTCACCCACGATGACCTGGTCTCAGAAGACTCTGGAGCCATGCTGCCCAAATTCAGAGCCCAACCCCAGCACTGTGGGGTTGGGGACCCAGCACTGGTTACGGAGGCTCTTCAGGCCTCTGTGAGCTGGGAATCAGAGCCATGTCTGCCTCAATCTAAGGGATCTTCACCCAAGTCCTCCCATGGCTCCTCTGCAGTACTCCGATCCCTATCTGTCACCTCCTTCAGGAGACCCTCCTTGATCACCCCACAGTAATAATATCCCCACACTCTCTTTCCTCTTCTGCCTTTCTAACATTGATCACAAACTGATATCCTCTTCTAGATTTGCTTGCTGGGCACCTGTCTCCACTAGAAGGTAGGCCCGTAAGGCCTGGTCTTCCAAGTTCTAGAGCAGCAACCAGGAATGTGGCAGGTCCTCAGGCACACAGCTGCGTGGAAGGTCAAGTCCCCCCCAAGTACAGCTTTTATCAGGTATTACAGTTGTTCTGCACTGTTATTTGCTATTAGCCCAGCTGTTTGGGTTGGGGAGGGGTGGGCACAAATCACCTCACTGAGGCTCCCCCCATCTGTCCCTAAACGGAACAGCCCTGGGCCCTGGGGAATGCGGTGTGAAAACCACAGAGGAGGGAGGCGACCATCACGCCTTTGCCACCGTTTCTAAGGCAGTGATTCTACTCAAGGGGGAAGTGGGAGGCATGTGAAACTCCCTGACCCACTCGAAAATCTACCCCCCCCACCCCACCCCAAGCAGAGGCCTGAGAACCTCTTCTGGTGAAAGGCACCTTCTGAAGCTTGAAAACTGACCAAGCTATCCCTCAGAGAAGTCTGCAAGGCTCTGACCTCGTCTGCCCCACCACACAGGCCTCCGTGCTGCAGGTCCCTGTACCTCACAAAGTTTTCAACTCTGGCCCTGTGGTTCCCTCACTGCGACCCCCCAAGGCCGGTTCTTCTCACTCACCTGGTCCACCGATTGGGGATCAACAGAGAGGCCTTCCCGACAGCCCGATGACAGAAGCTCCCAGTCGCACCTGATTGTAACTGACTGCTTGGCACCTCCCTTGAACCTGTCCCTCATTTATTCATTTATTCGACAGGTTGACTGTCTCCCTCAGTGCCACGGAAGGAGCACCTCCGTCCAGGGCACTGCTGCATCCCCAGCACCCGAAGCGACGAAAGGCACACAGCAGGTGCTCAGTGAAGGCTGGTGGATCAGGGAAACCCTCTGGCTCTGCGATGTCTTCGGGACCAAAGGCACACTTCTCCCCCTGCCCCCCCCAACCCTGGCCCAGGTGGCTCTGCACAGCTGGGCCCCTAACTCCCACCAGCACTTCTGCTCCTCACCCAGCTTGCGCCCACCCTTCTGCCTCGCAGCCTTCAAAGGGCTGTTCTCACCTGGGTCAAGGCCCTTCCTGCCACTCCCGGGGGCTGTGGTGGAGATTCGGTAAAAGCACATAGTGCACGGGGGGTTAGCAGAGCCTGACATCTGAAAAGAGCTAGAGTTGTGACCTCAGAAGAGCTCTGGGCAGCAACTGTGTGGGAGGATGAGGAGGCCTGGGTGCTGCACTTGCTACCCTTTATTTGATTATATGTCCCACCCCTGCCCCAAGCCTCCAAAACCTCAGTTTCCTCATCTGGAAAATGGGGATGCTAATTTCAGCTGGGCCCTCCTCCTGGTGGTAGCTGCCAAGGCTCTGCATCCTGGGCAGAACCTCCAAAATAACACGAATTACAATCGCTAAGCTGTCCTGAGGGCTCACCCTGTGTCAGGCACTCTCCTGAAAGACTGAGAGCTGGAAACGTTTACTGGAGGCTGTGCCGGGGAGGCTTTCCACAGATTAACCCATTTCACCTTCAGGACAATGTATCAGGGGGGAATGACCATCCCTCGACACAGTGGAAGCTCAGAGAGGCTGAGGAACCTGCTCAAGGGCGCCCAGCCAGGAGTGCTACGGCTGGATTTGAACCCACTGCTCTGAATCACGTTGGTGGAGCTCTTTACGGAGCTCAGAAACCATGACACAGGATTCCCAGATTCTGGCTGGGCCAGCTGGGGAGCTGGACACCAAGACACCTGAGAGGAGTAAGGAGAGAGGAGCAAGGGGAGAGGGCGTGGGCAAGGATGGATGGGCTCAGGATTGCTGACTGGGCCTGCGCACGGCACCAGCCACCAGCCCAGGAGCTTCTGGTGGATGAACTTGTTTCATCCTCACAACAGTCTGACGTGGGTGCCATTCAGAGCCCACTGCACAAGAGGGGAACACTGAGGTCCAAGGTCAGCCAGAACATGAAAGCACCAGAAACTGCATGCAGGCCCAGCACACCGTGCTTGGGCAGGGGCCTCTAGCATGGCTCCCGAGTATGTCACCCCCTCACGGCCCCCCCTGCTGTTTTCTCCTGGCTCCCAGCACTCTACACCGGGTTAAAAGACGTCCCCTAGCTCAACACTGAGGGACCAAGTTTCACCAGCAAGCCCAGAACTACTAGACTGGCTGCGGGCAGAGGTGCTCACAGCAGCCCTGGGCACGGATGGTGAGAGGAAGGAAATGCCCAAGGGTGCAGCTGGCAGCGTCCAGGGCAGGGCCTCTGAGGTGCCCAAGACCCACTCTAGCTGGGGACCTGGGGAACAAAGAGCGCACAACATTAGAGGCAAGCCGACCTGGGTTCAAAACCCAGCCTGCCCCCGAGGGTTGGAGGGACCTAGGGCAAACCAGTTCTTCCCCTGAGCCCTGAGGTCTCATTCTGCAAAAAGGAGAGAACTACCACATCCACTGCTGGGGGCAACTAACCCACAGTTTTAATTGTTGACGAGAGGCTCACTGAGACCAAACCTGGCCGGGTAGGGGTTCACATCTTGGTTCTATTACGTCTGGCTGTGACACATCAGGCCAAGCCTTTCACTTCACAACAGGTGTCTCAGTCTCCTCAACTGTAAAATGGGCGCCACACTCCTACCTAGCTCACAGGAATCTATAAAATGGGCATAGCCATACCTATCCTGTAGGTTCATTTTGAGATTTAAAAGAGCTTATGTGCGTAAAAGGGTTGCCCCACGCCTGACATACTGTGGATGGTCAAAACCACCAGCTGTTCGCTAGCTCTGGAAATGACTTGGCTCTCTGTGCTTCAGTTTCCCATTCTAACACGGAGACCATGCAACAGTACCTACGGCTCTAGGATGTATTCAGCAAGTTAATCCTCTCTGAATAGTGTGTCATACCCAGAAAGCACTCAATAAATGTCAGCCATCGATCTCACAATTATGGTTTTTATTGCTGCTGTTAACCCCATTAGGCAAACCTTCTAAAAGCTGGCAGAAGGAGACTAGAGAAACAAACCTTTAGTGGAGAAAAATTCTAGAGCCCCACAGTCTCGAAAAGACTCGAAGACCTCAAGGACTGTTCTCGAGGAACCACAACCTGAGAAGACAGTCAGCTTGGGAGCCAAGGATGTGGACCAGCCTTTGACCACATCACCAGCCCACATTAGCTGGGTCAATCAGGGACGGCAGCCAGCCTTCTGGGAACTCCAGACCCAGGGCAAAGGCTACCCAGCAAGCCAAGGTCACGAGCTGGCCTAGGCAGCAAGGGCAGTCACTCCAAGCACCTACCCAGTGATCACACTGAGAAACTAGATCTGTGGAAGCTCTGGCTACCCTAAGTCCTTCAGAGAAACCTTCCTCCCGGGTTCCGGCTGGCCCAGGGAACCCCTACCCAAGTCCCCTGGGCCTCTGCAGAGAGAACAGCTGGGAAAACAGCACTCAGCCTCATTGTCGCCTAACGGTGAGACCAACTGTTATCGCTTGGTGGGAAGCATCGCTTGGTGGGAAGCGTAAACACCACAGGAGGCTGGACAACTAACCAGGGAGACACAAACAGCCTCGTGACTAGAATGGAGACTGCCATGATCTGTACTGGTGCCTGGCTCATCGAAATCCACCGCCCAGCAAGGTCTGGCCAGGGCTGAACTCCCCAATGCTTCTCTGAGAGGTGAAGAGAGGACAAGGTTGAAAGGCAGACCATGGAAGACCTACATGATTACTCTAGCCCAGGCCTCTTGCTGAGCCCAGGCAGCCCCCAAATGAGGGGAAGGGGGTCTTCAGAATTCCAAGGATCAAGACGTCCCCAGCCACCCGGCCTTGACAGAGAGGTGCCCCTCTAAACACTCCTTCCTCCTAAGTCTTAACAAGCAGATCCAGGAGCCACAGCTCCTCAAATCTGAGCTCAATACCTCCTCCCCTCCCAAATATGGAGCTGAAAGCTCAGAAAACTTCAGACAGAGGCTTCTAAAACATCTCCTGCCCACAGGAACAAAGAATTTGCCGCAGAAGTGTCTCACACATCTTAAAAAAAGATTTAATAATATGAAAAAGTTGTAGGACAGACAGCAATCCCAGCGACCATCCAGTTCCCCCAAAGTCATTGAGAAGTTCAATAGTGATCCTCCCTCCTACGGTTCCGAGTAAACCCCCAAGCCCCACCCACCAAACTCGGGAGGCAAAGCCCTTCCTCAACACTCCGCATTACAGCCCTCCCAAAATACTCCCCTGAACACGCACTGTGGCCTAACCCCCTCACCCCCGGGCATCCCTCAAAGATTATAAACATCACAACCCTCCCCCCTCGAGACGGTGCTCCTCCACGCTCTCAGGATGCCCCCCCACACACCTCAGTGGTATGACCCACACGGCGCTACTCGGGCCGCACTTGGTACAGCTCCCTCCCCAGCAGCCCCCCACCTCCCTAAACACGCTGGAAGAACAGCTCCCACAGCCCCGAATCGGTACAGCCCCATACACTTGGTAAGGCGCGTCCCCCCCGCCCACCCCGATGGCTTAGCTCTCGCACACCGGGCGGGCGCACCCTTCCCATCCCGCTGGTTCGGCCCCCAGTTCCTCAGTGGTTTGGCCCCCGCACTTCGCTGTGCCGCTCCCCGGCGCCGCCTCAGTGGTACGGCCAGCCGCCCCCGCCCCCGGCCCCTGGGGGTAGTCCGACCGCCCCCGCGCAGCCGCCCCCACTCTGTCCCGGAAGGGGGGGCTCGAGGACGTTGGTCCCCGCCCGGCGGGCACTGGTGGTACGGCCCAGCGCCGCACGGCGGGGGGTCCGGACGCAACCATCGCGGGGGGAGGCGCTCAGGGACACGCGTTGGCGCACTCACCTGTCACCGGCGGCCGCCCAGCCTCTCCGGCGGGGCCCTACTCCCGCCCATCGCCACGCTGCGCTTGGTCCCGCTCCTTGTGTTTCCTGGCGGCAGCAACTGCAGCGGCAGCGGCAACGCCTTCTCCGAGCCAGGCCCAACGGCTCGCGCGGCGCGGCCCCCCCGCCCCCTCCCCCCAGTCCCCGCTTACCGCCCCCTCCCACCCTCTGGCCGGAAATACCGCCTTCTCCCGCCACAAACAGGAACTGACGTAAAAGAGCGAGAGATGAACTCGGAGAGCGTTAGGGCGCAGGCGCAAGGCCGGGCGAGAAGCTGACTCAGAGCGGGACGACTGCGTACTTGAGGCAAGTTTGGGTCGAGGTGAGCTAGAGAGGTACCACGCGCAGGCGCCGGATGTAAAGAAGAGACAGGATCGCGCAGGCGCAGCAGGACTCTGACGCCCGCTTTCCTTAAAGGCTCGCCGCAGCGATACTTCCCGGCAGCCCCCGGTCCTTATTTACATACGCTTTGATCTCGCTTTACTGTGATCTCGCCTTTCCTCTCGGTTCCAAGGCTCTTAAAGAGCTCTGGAGCGGGGGTTAGGAGAGTTTTCACTGTGTCTCGCCATGGTGACCACAGGCTCTGAAGTCTCACAAACCCAGCTTTGCATTTCCTCGCTGGTGATAGTAAAGAGAAGACTTGACCGTTTTCTGTGCCTGTGTATCCAAATCTGCAAAACGGAAACAGAGCTGCGTCACTGGGCTATTGGACTTTTTTTTTTATGTAAATAGAGCAGTTTATATCAATTAGACACTCTGTGACTCCAAAATATTAATCCTACTGCCCAATATATAGGTGCAATAGGGGTATAATTTTATTTAATGGGGTAACTTGGTTTTAAAAGGCCTTAAGATCGTCTTGTAAGAAAAGAGCTCTGGGGACGCCTGGGTGGCTCAGTTGGTTGAGCGGCTGCCTTTGGCTCAGGTCATGATCCCAGCGTCCTGGGATCGAGTCCCACATCGGGCTCCTTGCTGGGCAGGGAGCCTGCTTCTCCCTCTGGCCTCTGCCTGCCACTCTGTCTGCCTGTGCTCGCTCTCTCTCTCTGACAAATAAATACATAAAAATCTTTAAAAAAAAAAAAAAAAAAAGCTCTGAAGAGATTCTGGTCCACTGGTCAGCTAGTGTCCTGGGCAGTGTGAGACCTCTGTCTCCCAGGTCCATCGCTCCCAGAGGTTGGGTAGGGCTTGCTGCCTTCTGAATCTGGGTTCCAGTGACCTTGGCAGGTATATATTGGTCAGTGCATACTTCCGAAAGCCCTAGCTGGGTGTTGAAGAATCCTAGGTCCACCTAAGTCTGTGAGAGTGATGCAGGCAATCCAGCTCAGAAGTGGGCCTTAGTTTCCTCCGAGGTAAACCTAATGCTGGAACAAGACCTTGGCTAATGGGTTTCCAGCTTGGAACTTGCTTCTCTGTATTCCTTACTCATGGGCTTCCCCCAACACAGGGTTGATAACCAACCAACGCCTCCCCCACCACAGGCCTGATCATTTTAGTGTCTTACTGTCTGTTGACAGGTCTGTCTCCACTGTGCAGAGTCCCAGGAGGAAAAAGACCAGGACTGCCTCAGTCACCACCGTGTAGCTAACACTGCCCAGCAAAAGTCTTGGCACAAGAGTGTGCTCTTGGGGAATATTTGTTTCAGGAATTAGTCCTTTCCGCTGTAACCTAGACTCAAGCTCACTGTGGTCTACCTTCTTTGCCCCTTCTGTGCTGAACAGTTCATAGCCCCTTCCCCTATTTCTGAGTCTTCCCGAGCGAACCGGAATGCCTGTCCCTCCCGGGATGGATTATAACATATAAAGACATCTCACTGAAATCTCCCTTGTGCTTGTATATAAATTCTGTGGGGCATAGTAGTCAAGAATAATGGCTTTCAACCTAAGACCTAGTACACACGTAGGTATACTTACCTATATACATATATACCTGTATGAAAGTGTCATCAAATACTGTTTAACTGATATGTATCATGCACTGAGATTTTTATTTTCCAGTGCTGTTCAAGGCCCTGCTAAACCGATTTTCTGAACCACCAAAGGGTCATGTCTTGCAGTTTAAAACACATTAGTCTGGTGGTGAACAACACTCATAGGCCCGGCTTCTAATCGTGCCTTTCCTGTGTCCTTGTCAAATAACTTCACTTCTCTCATTGCAAAACAGTATCGGTAGCATTGACTTAGCAATTGTTACAGGCCAGATTCTGTTCTTGACACAGTCCCACCAAAGCTATCCTGTTGCCATCAATACCATCTTGGAGGTCAGGTGCTCGAGGTCCCAGGACACATTAGGGGTAAGGTAGGATTTGAACCCAAGCCATCTGTTACAAGAGTCTGTGCTTTGAATTCATATCGTGCTGGAAAATGGGAAGTCATAGCCCTGTTTCTACCCCAACAGACCACTTAATTATCGTTTTGGGGGCCTCAGTGTCTCAATTTCCAAAACAAAGGTAATTTAGGAGAAAACTCCCTAAAACCTCAAAATTGTTCTATACCCTCTAATCTATTCTGTGAATGCCCTGCTTATAACTGTAAAGATGGGCTGCATATGCACTTCTGCAGAGATGGGCCAGTAGCTTCTCATCAGAAGGTTACCCAAAGGCCTCTTGATTCAGAAAGAATGATCAAGAATCCTTTCCTGACAGGCGGAGAGGGCATCTCCTCAAAAATCCCCTTCTGGGGGGACCTGGGTGGCTCAGTGGGTTAAAGCCTCTGCCTTCGGCTCAGGTCATGATCCCAGGGTCCTGGGATCGAGCCCCGCATCAGTCTCTCTGCTTCATGGAGAGCCTGCTTCCTCCTCTCTCTCTGCCCGCTGCTCTGCCTACTTGTGACCTCTGTCAAATAAATAAAAAATCTTAAAAAAAAAAAAAATCCCCTTCTGTTGCCTCCAAGCAGAAATCTGGCCCTAGAGTATATTTCTACCCTTTTCGGAGATTGGGCTCCCAGTAGTGATTGGACAAACTGCATGGACCAACCAAAAAGAACCTCTTAGGGGCACCTGGGTGGCTCAGTCAGTTAAGCTGCTGCCTTCAGTTCGGGCCATGAACCCGGGGTCCTGAGATGGAGCCTGCTCAGGAGGGAGCCTACTTCTCCCTCTGCCACTCCCCCTGCTTGTGCTACCTCTCTGTCCAGTGAATGAATAAAATCTTAAAAAAAAAAAAAAAAGAACGTCTTAGTAGCCACAAACGGAGAGCTTCTGCTCCATCCCCACAAGGTGGAGGGGTGGTGGTGGAGGTGTCTGTGCCATGGGGAGGAAATCTCTCTGCCACACAGGCCCAGTCAGGAGGTACAAGCGGAAGAACTCTGATTTACCCCCTTCTTCATCCTAAGCAGAGCATTTTCCGGGGGACCAAGTCCATAGCATTAATCAGATTCTCAAAGAAGTCTGGAACTTAAAATAATGATAATAATAAGTTTTTATTTAAGAGAGTTTCCCATGTTCTACAGAAATGTTGAAATATCTTTGACTCCCCAGCCAGAAGTTACTAAGCCCCCACCCTCGATGCTGTTTGGGAAGATCCTTTTAGAGTCATTTTAAGTTTTTGGCATAAGTACAGATAAGCTTCAGGGATTCTGTAAATGTTCCTTCCAGTTTCTTTTTATACAATATGTTTCTGTTCCAAAAATTGTAAACGGAAGACACCATGTGTCATGCACATTCAACTTTTTAACACATCAGAGATTCCCAAATGTGTAAGTGGTCACGCGAGGCTAATGCACTTGTAGGCAGACCTTGGAATGAAGCTTTTTCTGCTCTTGATAAGATCAAGCACTTTTTCCATCTGCTTTGAATACATAGATGGCTCCCTATCACATGCAGAATAAAAGCTAAAGGCCTCATCATAGCCTTCAGGGCCCCACGGGGAGCTGCTCCTGCTTATCTTTCTAACTTCATCTCAAGCTCCTCTTGCCCTTGACCTCCACATTCTGGACACACTAACCTCTGCCCCTCCCCCAAATACAAGCTTCTTCCCACCTTGGGGCTGTTTCCCTTGCTGTTTATTCCTTTTCCCTGGACTATTTACCTCCCTGATCCTGATCTTTGCATGACTGGCTCTTTCTTGTCTTTCAGAACTGAGTTCAAATCTCACCTCATTAGGGGCGCCTGGGTGGCTCAGTCATTAAGCATCCGCCTTTGGCTCAGGTCATGATCCCAGGGTCCTGGGATCGAGCCCCGCATCAGGCTCCCTGCTCAGCCGTGAGCCTGCTTCTCCTTCTCCCCTACTTAGCACTTAACACTAAAGAGTATCTTTGTCGTTGATGCCCCTTTGCAGCTGTCTTCCCCCAAACCAGAATATAAATTGCTGGTGAGGGTGAAGACCTTGTCTTGGGTAGACACCACTGTATTCCCACCCCTAGAACAATGCCTGGCACATAGTTAGGACTTGTGTGTGTGTGTGGTGGGGGGGGTCAATAAATAGTTGTTGACTGAAAGTGATTTTGTTTGTTTACATTTTCTAAGATTTTATTTATTTGAGAGAGCGAGCACAAGCAGTGGGGAGAGGCAGAGGGAGAATCAGACTCCTCGGCTGATCAGGGAGCTTGGCAAGGGATGGGGCTCGATCCCAGGACCCAGAGATCATGACCTGAGCCGAAGGCAGATGCTTAAGTAACAGAGCCACCCAGGTGCCCCCCACCCTAGTAGTCTTAACCTTCTTAGTCAAAAGCACATTCAGGGGTGCCTGGGTGGCTCAGTCTGTTAAGTGTCTGCCCTCAGCTCAGCTCAGCTCACGATCTCTGAGCTCCCGGGAGCCTCACATTGGGTTCCCTGCTCAGCGGGGAGTCTGCTTCTCCCTCTCCCTCTCCCCCACTGCTCATGCTCTCACTCTCTCTCTCTCTCTCAAATAATAAATAAAATATATTTTTTAAAAGCTACTGGGGTGAATTTTACTTCAGGTCTGTACTTGTCCACTCACAAAAAGTTGAACAAATAATAATAATCTCTTAACATTTATTAGTGAGTTCCCACATATCAGGCACATCGCTAGGAACTATATCCATGACCTTGTTAAACAATCCTGCAGGTAGAAGGCTCTGTAAGACTTATTTTGCAGAAATAAACACAGGAGCAGAAGCCTCTCACCAAATCCCACACTGCCAGAATGTTGTGGCGGCCAGATCCAATCCCACACGTGTCTCAGGCCAAGCCCCCACTTTTATACAAAGCACTGGACCTTACATGTGTGGGCCCAGATTTGAGAAACACAAAATCTCATTTTCTGCTGAAGCATATGGATTTAAAACAGTGAAATACTTAAAACAGAGTTTCCTACATTATTAAGAAAAATCGAGGGACGCCTGGGTGCCTCAGTTGTTAAGCGTCTGCCTTCCGCTCAGCGGGAAGCCTGCTTCTCCCTCTCCCTCCCCCTGCTTGTATTCCCTCTCTTGTTGTCAAATAAGTAAATAAAAATCTTTTAAAAAAAGGAATAAAGAAAAAGAAAAATTGAGATAATATGAATACCACCTAGGTTTTTTTTAGGTCCTCATGAAGGGAATCCTTTCACAGCCGCTCAGCAGAGTGGTCTATAAATTATTCCTTCTCTTGCCACTAGATGGCGCCACATGAGCTGACCATCCCCGAGGGTACTCAGCAGGCTGGAGCCCACAACGGGCAGGGCAAGGGCCGGGGAGCTTTGTGCGGTTACTTAAACGTTCACTGTGAATAAGGAAACTGATGTGACACCTAAATGCAAAGCACGATCCAGAACTGGACTGTGAGCCGGGAGTGGGGGGCGGGGAGCAGAGAATGGCCATAAGGAACACTATTGGGAGAACTGAAGAAATTGAAGTACTTACTGAATAATATATTTTCTAGAAGTTTACAATTATACTCTTTTTGAGAGAGCGCACACGCACACTCACGGCGGGGTGGGGGGGGTGCGGCGCAGAGTGAGAGAGAGAATCCCAAGCAGGCTCCACCCTCAGGGCAGAGCCTGATGCAAGGCTGGATCTCACCACTCTGAGATCACCACCTGAGTCAGAACCAGGAGTAGGAAGCCTAACTGACTGAGCCACCTAGGTGCCTGAAGTTGACATTAAAATAAACAGTTACCCAGAAAGTTCTTTTTTGTAGCCCATAAGAATGTCATGAAAGAGTTAAGTGTTGGAGCTCAAGATACTCCCTGCAAATAATCAATTTCAGGGATAAAATGAGATGACAACGTTGTACCAGGCATTGTGAAGCCCTTCCCAATCATCCTATGAAGTAGATACTACTATTACGCCCATTTTATTGTAGAAGAAACAAGCACAGAGAGGCTGAGTAACCCGCCCAATACCACACAGCCAGAGTCATGGCATTTTAACCACAAAAAGACCATCAAGAAGGCCAAACGGTGGCCACGATACCCTATACTGGTCATTTTGGAGGAAGCACAGCACTAAATGTGAGGGGGCAAAAAAAGAAGCTTTAGGGAAAAGCTCTGGAACAACAAATATAGGTTTATGGGCTCTGAACCCCTGCCTCAACTTGATAATCAAGTCTATGCCAAAGCCAATCTTGAATTATGCAAGGTTTAACCAAAATAAAATCCAGAAATCAAGAGGCTGCTGATTCTGAGGTGACTGCACCTGCTAGCTGTTAACTGGGTGGAAAAATTAGAATATTCTTCAAATAAATCTGATTATTCTCAATATTTACTTGTAACATAAATTCAAACTTATAAAACATTTCCCTTCCCCGCTGTAATTTAACTCCTAGGTTTCTGCCCTACGGATATGTCCACGCATAAGCAAAATTTTGTGGACGCAAGAGCACTGTCTGTGATAGAAAGATCTGGAAACCACTAGGTTCCCCAGTGAGAGACTGGTTCCGTACCTAAGGTACATCCACACAAGGGGACACCAGGCAGCTACTTGAAAAGGAAGCTCTTTCAAAGAAGCACTTTTATCAAAAGGCATTTAGCGTCACTGGCCACCTGGGAAATGAGAATCAAAGCCACAAGAAAATGATGTCATTTCACACCCACTAGGATGGCCACAATCAAAAAGACAATGTGGGGGTGAGTGTGTGGAGAAATTAGAACCGTCGTACACTGCCGGTGGAAATGGACAGTGCCAAAGCCGCTTTGGAACACAGTCCAGCAGTTCCTCAAAGGGTTAAAATAAAATCAATGTACAGCCCAACAATTCAACTCCTAGGTATAGACCCAAGAAAACTGAAAACATGTCCACACAAACACCTGTACATGGGTGTTCAGAGCAATGTTAATTCATAATGGCCAAAAAAATGGGAACCACCTACATGTCCATCATCTTGATAAACAAAATGTGAAAAATCCGTACATTGCAACATTATTTAACAATTTTGGAAAAACGAAGTACTATGGAAGATCTATGGTATAACACAGACAAAACTCAAAAACTGCGAAGTGAAAGGACCCAGACACAGAAGGCCACGTACTGTAGGATTCCATCCATATGACATGTCTAGAAAAGGCAAAATCTATAGAGACAGGTCCGTGGTTGCCCAGGGCTTGGAATGGGGGGCAGACTATGGGAGGACTTGGGGAGTGACGGTTCATGGGGAGGGGGTTTCTCTCTGGGGTAATGAAAAAAATCCTAAAAGTCTAGTGATAGACGCACAACTCTGTGAATAACTAAAAGCCACTGAATTATATCTCAATAAAGTTTGTGTGTCTATGTGCTTTTTTTTAAAAGATTTTATTTATTGATTTGACAGAAAGAGACACAGTGAGAGAGGGAACAGCAGAGGGAATGAGAGAGGGAGAAGAAGGCTTCCAGCCGAGCAAGGAGCTTGTTGTGGGGCTCATTCCCAGGACCCTGGGATCATGACCTGAGCCAAAGGCAGCCGCTTAATGACTGAGCCACCCAGGTGCCCCATTATGCTTTTTTAAAAGAAGATCATTAAGTACTGATAAAAAATGATCTCCGGGATATATTAAGCCACAAAAACAAAGCACAAAACTGCCATATGTGCTACCATCTGAGTGGGAAAATATAGTTATGCTTGTAAATAAATATTGCTGGAAAGACACATACATCCCAAGTGACACCAACTGCCTCTGGAAAGGACTGGATGACCCAGAGTAGGAGAGAATTGTTTTTAATTGTTAAGAGATACCAAAAAAGCATAAGGAATAATACAATGAACACCTTTGTGTTCACTGCCCAGCTTTAAAAACCATGCCTATACTGTTGTTGTTTTTAAAGATTTTATTTTTATGTAACTTCTGCACCCAGCATGGGGCTCAAATTCACCACCCGGGAATTAGAGGTGCGCCCCGCCCCCATTCTTAGACTGTGGAATCTCTTCATGCCCTCTCCAATCGCACCCCCACCCCCCAGCCCAGAGGAACCCTTATTCCACATTTGGAGTGTACCATCCCTGTGCATTTCAGACATATACTACCTTTTAAATAGTAAAGTGATGAAATTCTTAATAAATATTTAAGTGGTAAATAGCTTGTGCATTTTAAAACTACACACTTTCTTCTGCGATTTGCTTTCTGCACTGAATGTTTTTGCTTTACTCATGTTGATACATGCGGCGCTAGTTCATTTTCATTGATGTCTAACATACCACGTGGTACATGGTACAGCACGTCTGATATTGATGGGTAATTTGCCCAGATAGCCACAAATCCATCTCTCGTCCCCCATGCTCCTACTCCCCTGAGACACTGACACTCCTGTCTTTGAGAGGCAGGGTCTATGGTCCCTTCCCCTTGCATCTGGGCAGAAGTGAAGCAATGTGACTTCCAGCGATAGCCTAGAACAGGCAATAGGGTCTTCCCTGGCTCTCTTGAGGAGCGCACTGTTGGAACCCAGCCACCGTGTTGCGAGGAAGCCCAGGCGGTGCGGAGAAGCCGTATATAGGCATTCTGGCTGACAGCCCAAGCTGAGGTCTGAGCTAAGTGCCAGGGTTGGTTAACCACCAAAAGGCTGGGGAAGCTTTCAAGAGGACACTGGCCCCAGTCAATAACTTACTGCAACCACAGGTGAGCCCCCAAGTGACGCAGTCTGAGCCCAGTCAACTCCCAGAACCATAAGAGGTAATAACTATTGGTTTGAGCCGATCAGTTTTGAGGTGATCCGTTGTAAGTTAGGTAATTGCAACAACGAGGCCCTGTCGCGTCCACTCTCCAGTTGAGGGACATCTGGGTGGCTTCCAAGTTAATGCTTTTACGAGCAGCGATCCTATGAACACTCCTACAGACATGTCTCTGTATGCACACGTTAAGTTTCCCCAGATCAGTAATGGCTGGGCTGGGGAGTGTCACATCTTCAATTATACTCCAACCTACCAAATTATTTTCCAAAATGGTTGATACCAACTGCCCCTCCCAGAGCAGGGTACCACACTCCCATCACCCTAAGTCTTCCCCAACACTGGAGAAAACATTAAATGTTTTGCCAATCTCCCGGGCACAAAACAGTCTTGTTGTATATGTCTTTTTGGACCTTGGCATTTTTTTATGGGTTGCGTGAATTGACCCCAAATAAACACAGAGATGTGTGCTAATACATTCTGGCTCTCCTATTTTGAACATGCTTTATGTAATGGGGTTCCATTGAATACAAAATACAAAAATACAAAATACAAAAAAAAAATACAAAAAGATTGTATTTTTTAAAAAGGAGGTGTTGCTCCAGTGGCACATCTCATGCCTAGATCTGGGTTTCGATTCTCAGTTACCATTCTAAATAAAAAGAAGCTGGGGCTCCTTGGAGAAATGGGGGACTCTAGGACTCCAGGAAGTGTACAGATGAGCCTGGAGTATCCACAGTGCCAGAAGACACAGAATACTAGAAATAAAAACACAAACCGGGGCCCCTGGGTGGCTCAGTGGGTTAAAACCTCTGCTCTCGGCTCCTGGGATCGAGCCCCACATCAGGCTCTCTGCTCCTCGGAGAGCCTGCTTCCTCCTCTCTCTCCCTGCCTGCCTCTCTTGCCTGCTTGTAATCTCTGTCAAATAAATAAATAAAATCTTAAAAAAAAAAAAAAACCACACACAAACAAAAACCCCCACCACCCAATGATGGAAGTCAAAGGACCCAGGAGTCAACTTCAAGAGTCCCCAAATGCCAAAGCTAGAATAACGTGAACAACAAAATAAATCAAGTAGGACTGGATTCTATAACCCAAAATGTAAAACAGATGCCCATGAGTCCATACCGATGAAAAGAAAATGACTAAGTTAATAGAGAAAAGAGAAACATCTCCCTTGCAGAAGAATTTATTTCTAATTTATGTCAGTACTTTGCCCTCAAGGAGGTGGAACATAAGCCCCAGGCTCCTCAGGTATGGGCTGCATGGAGTGACTGACTTCCATTCGGAGAGGTCAGTACAGAAAGGGAGAGGAACTTGACAGTGGAGACATCTGGCAAGCAGTAGGCAGTCAACCCACGTGTTGAAGGTTAGATCAACAGCGATCCATCCAATGGACAGTATGGACCCTAGATACCATGTGGTCAAATGCCACTTTACCTCTGAGCTCTTCCTCTGAAATACACGAAACCCTGGTCTAAGAGTGAGACAGACAGATCCCAATGGAAGGGCAATCGCTAATAGACCTGCCTATTATTCTTCAAAACTCTCAAGATCAAAGACGGCCACAAGCAAAAGGGGCCTAAGGAGGCATGACAGCTCCATTTGGGTCTACGCAAATGTTGGGACAACACAAATGTTACGTGGGATCCTAGAACAGAAAAAAGATATTAAAACTGGGAAAGAAATTAAGGGAATCTGAGTAACTATGGGCTTTAACATTCATGGTGTCAATATTGGTTCACTCATTGTAACGAATGAATCCCACTACTAAGACGCTCATAAGTGGGGAAACTGGACGTGGGGTGTATGGGAGCTCCATCCTAAGTGTACTTCTCAATTCTTCTGTAGGTCTAAAACGGTCCTGCAAAATGAAGTCTGTTCTAAAAAAATATTAAGTCTTAAAACACAAATGTAAAGAAGGCGAGGCTCCTGGTCCTGACCTCAAACCCGGTCCTGCCACTTGCAGGCTGGGTCAGGCTTGGCCTGTCTAGTGAAGGCTGCAGAGGGCCCGGCGTTCACAAGGCGGGTAAAGCTCGATGTAGGGGAACACTGGGCCTTCACAGGCAGGTACAGGGGCAGCACTCCCCAAACTAGTCAGCTCTGATCCCCGAAGGAGGGAAAGGAGGGATCGAGTCTGCTGCAGCCCAATGCCTGGCCCATCCGGGAGGTGCAGGCTGTGACACAGGAGGAAGGGGCAGTGGGGCTGCCTGCCAGTTACCCAAAGTTCCCATCTTGCTTTTGCGTCTCCTGGGGTGAGCTACCAGAGGAGGTGACCTCATCCCAAGACCACTACCCAAACAGTCCCCCCGGGCTGGCTCAGCTCTGGCTCGGTGACTTACCATGAGCCCCAGGCCCACTGTACCTCCATTGCACATCTGTTCACGGGATGACAACAGGAAGTCCCTGACCTTCATGCTGCTGCCCTTTCCCTGAGGACTTGGGGGGGTCTGTCAACTTCGTGGAGCACTTATTTAGTACTTCCTGGCACAAAGGTGTGGTCAGCATTCCCCCACCTGCTTCCTCCAGGGGTCTCCAGCTGGAAGAGTCCCATGGCTCTGAAGGCCTTTCTGCAATGGGGCGACAAGTGTCTGAATCACTCATCTGAAGAATGACAGTGATTTCGGGGGAGCCTGCTTCAGATCTGCTATCGGCCTAGCATCAGTATCTGCACTGAAGCGATATGGTTGGAATTTCTTCATATTCACCCCTGAACGGACCCCACGTGCGACAAGGTTGTCTATCCACTGCAGCACTGCTCGTGACAGCAAGAGACTGCAAGCCACCCGAATTCCCTTCTGGAAAGGGATGGCTAAGTAAATAGATGTGAGTTACTCTATCTCCCTCTGCCCGTATGCCTGTAGGGTGTGTGTGTGTGTGTGTGTGTGTGTATGCACGCACGCATGCACATATCTTCCTCTGCCCGTCTGCCTGTACGGTGTGGGTGGGTGTGTGTGCATGCATGTGCGCGTGCACACACACACAGCACACACCCCATAAACACATCTCTAGAAGGATTCCTCAAGACACTGGAGATACTGGTGGCCTCTGAGAAGAGGTCTGGGGGCTAGGAGACTTGGGAAGGAACTTTACACCATAAAGCCTTTTGTATCTTTTGCATTTTGAACCACGTGAATGTAGTATGCTCAAAAATATTTGATACAACCAAAGGAAAAGTGACACACCACTGTGGGTCACGGACATGGCGGTTGGTGTGGGGGCGTCGACGAATCAAATGGCAGGGACTCTGTGGCCCTGGAGCAGCTGGGAGGCTCGGGAGGTGTCTGGTCTGGTCCAGCCAGCAGATGGTGGCAGGACACAGTGTGACTCTCAAGGCCGGGGCACCCCAAAGCTGCAAATGCTTCCTGCGGTAAGCTGATGCGGTGGGGGGAACACATGCACGTAAATAACTCTAGAAAACCCCAAACCACTCTCCTAGGACCCCACCCTCATCCTTCCGATAGGTCTCGAGACAGCACAGGGCAGGGGTCGAGGGACGAGGCTCCCGGCGGGGTGCCACCTTAGGCAGGGCACTCCCCTCTGGGCATCCGTAAAGAGCAACAGTGACACAGGACTTGGCTCACGCCAGTGAGCGTCTCAGGGTTAGGTGAGCTGTACCTGTTTCGACATCACCCCACAGCAAGGAGTTACCCAGCGCTCTCAAGTTCCATAACCGGAAGTCGTCCTATCAACCCCGGCAGTTGCTAAAATGATCCACGAAGTGGAACCAGAAGAAACGACAGGGGAAAGAAACAAAAGCCAGAGTTGAAGAGCAGCAAGCCCAGCGTGGAGGTGTGCGAACCCCGACTTGTGGCCCCGCCACCCCAAAGGGGCAGCCTCCAGAATCGTTCCTGTCTGTGTCCACTGCCCTCCCCCACGGCCAACCTTAAGCAGCGCCCCGTGGGCCTCCCCCAGGGCCTAGCACCAGCCCTCACCCTGACGCCCAGCCCCTCTCACCCTGGGCCCTGTGCTCGGCACCCCCAGCACACAGCAGTCCCCCGACGTGACAGGACTCAAAAGCCACAAATAAGCAGACAATCAGCCCAGGAAGTTGGGGGATGGATGGTGGTGACAGTTATACAGCAACGGGAATGTGCTTCATGCCACTGGACGGGGCGCTTACAGATGGTTACAACGGTCAATCTTATGTATATTTTACCACAATTTAAAAAAAAAGGGGTGACGTCTCATCTCATCATCACCAGCTCTTAGGTCTCCCAAGCCACAGCCCACTCCTTGCTGATCCCATCAGTTCTGTTCTCTCAATGAGAAAAGGGCCCTCTGTCCCTTCCTGAGCCCTCTCCTGTTTCTATGCTGCTCTCTGCTGGTATCACCAGGCCCTCGGCTTTGAACAGAGTCCCCTGAGTGCTCCCCAAAGCTACTGGTCTTCAGCTCAGATGCCCCCATCCCCGAGTTCCAGCAGCCCAGCGTCCTCCTGCCTCCCTAGCTCCTCCCTCCCCAACCCCTTAGTCTCCACAAACAGCACCTCTAGCTAGATGTTCCGGACCCCCCTCTAGGCGATCCCTGCTCCCCACCCCTGCACCCCAACTTCTCATCCATCCGCACTGCCCACAGCTCCTCTGAAGCCAACCCTCCTTCCTCCTCCCCACGCTTCATCCCATGCCACCTTCCTTTCTTGCCCTGGCTCCTGCACGGCTGCCTTCCTGCTCCCACCCCTGCCCTCCCCACAATTTAGCCCCTCATGGGGGCCAAAGCTATCTTCATAAAAGGCAAGTCAGACATCACTTGCTAGCTTTAAACCTTCCCAAACTTCTCAGGGCTTACGGAAGATGTCCAAATTCCTCACTGCGGGTCATGAAGCCCCAGGTCATCTGGTCCCTGCCCACTTGCCCCAACAGGTGCTCTGTGGCAGGCCCTTTGCTCCCCGGCCAGCACCCCCAGCACCCCCAGCCTTCGTGTTCCTCGCTCCTCTGACCTCAGAGCCTTTGCCCCGGCTGTGTCCCCTGTTGGACCCTCTTCCTCCTACACCTCACACAGCGGCTTCTGACGGTTCCCTGCTCAGCCCTTACCTCGCCTCCTCTGAAAGGCCTTCTTCCCCCAACATCAGAAGTCCCCCTGGCCACTTCTGCTCCTCCCTCCCATTCTGGGACAGGATGACCCCTCTCCCGCCACCTCCCTGACTGGAGAGCTCAGCCACGCAGGCAGGGGCTTGTCTGCTTTCCTCCGGACAGGTCTGGCACACAGCAGGGGCTGTGCAGCAGTGAACGCGTGTATGGCCCAAATGACACGAACCCACTGCCTCACATGGGAGCCTGCAGTTTGGAAAGCCACCAACAGGCAAAGTGGCAGAAACAGGTGAACTCACAGAGCGGGAGGACAGAGTGACGGAACTACAGCCGGGTGAAGGGAAGAGTAAGTCCAACTGAACGATGACCACGACCATTACTCCCCTCAGCTGAGGGCCTGCCCCACAGACATGGCCCACGTGGAGCCCTGACCTCCAAGGAGCCCGGGCTCCAGAGAGAAAACCCAACCCTTCGTTGCCACGCCCACCTACGATGTGCTTTGTGTGAAAAACAACCCTGTGACTCACCCTGAAGGAGGGGAGGGAAACAGTTTGAAAGTCACAAAAATATATTAAAACAGCTGTTTTCTTCTTTTTCTCCCGGCGCTGGCCTCCCTTCCCGGTGACCCTTGCCCACCACCCACCATGGCTGTCAGAGAAAAAGATGCCCAGGACAGGAAAACCGAGGCAGCCCGCTGCAGCCCAGGGCCAGGGGCGGTCCCTCCAGCCTGGGCGCGAGGGCGGCTAACAGTCTCTACAGGCTCGACGCCACCGCCGACGAGGGGGCCGCTGGGAGGCCGGAGGCGCAGGAGGGTCAGGCAGGATGCAGCGCACAGTCGGGCCTTGCCACAGGGACAGAAAACAGAAGAGAAATGAACAGTGTGAAGAGAGGGAGAGACAGAGAAGTTAAAGGAGCGGGCGGAGGGGGCAGAGGGGCAGGGGAAGTCGGGACGTGGGCAAGGTGGGGGGACTCTGGGGGTGGGAACGCTGGGGAGCTGGGGTGGACGCAGCAGATGCTGCCAAGGGGCAGGAGGGGGAACGGAGGCGGGAAAAGAGCGCTTGGCTCTGGGAGCGGTAGAAAAGTGGGTCCTGCCAAAGGCCACAGTCAGAGAGGAGAGAGCAAAGGACATGAGAAAGGAAAGTCCTAGAGCAGCAAGGCCTGGCCACAGCCCCCATCTCGGTCTCAGAACACTGGGGTGAATTCCCAGAAAGCTTGGGCTGGCTCGAATGCCTGAGGGAGACAAGCAGTGTCATCTGGGAGCCAGCAGAGGGAGCCAGCAGAGGGCCGGGCGCAGCCTCACGGGAGCCTCCGCCGGAGCCAGGAGCCTGGAGAGGGGCCTGCGCCCCGCCCAGAGGCTAGAAGGTCCTGCGGCCCAGTCTTTTGAACACGCTCACTGTGCCTGCATGGTCCATCTGGGCGCCCAGGCCCTCACTGGAGCTGCTTCCCCGGGGCCCCACCAGAGTCCTCTTAATGGTGACCTTGACCTCGGCCAAGGACTTACTCTTGGTGCTTGTGACCTGGCTGTCCTGGGCCTCGGGCACAAGGGCAGCCTTGCCCAGTCTCTGGATGATGCTGACTTTGGACAGGGACTCCGGCTTCCTCTCAAGCCCAGGGCGTGAGGAAAGGGCCAAGCGCCGCAGTGTTGGCGTGGCAGCTGTCGTGGCCGAGCTTGTGGCCTTGGCTTTGACAGTCAGTGCTGGCTGGGGACTGGGCTTCACCGGGCCCCGGCCCAGCTTCTTCAGGACCCCAGCATACTGCAGGACAGAGCTGCTGCTATCATTGTCGCTGTCCCAAGCCAGATCCTCGTCCGTCTCTGGGGTGGCCCCGAGGCGGCTGAAGACTCCTGTGGGCTGCAGGGGTCAGAGACGGGACAAGTGAGTCGTTTAGTCATTCAACACGCATGCGCACAGAGCTGCCTCACTGTTCCTGGCCTCGCTGGGAGAAACACCCATGGGTGACATGGTGACACCCTAGCCAGTAGTGAGAGCCATGACAGGACATCCAGGGAGCTGGCAGAGCCCAAAGGAGTCTCCTGACCTTGGCTTAAGTTCAGGAGAGAATCCCTGGACGAGGGACACCTGAGATGAGATCTGAAAGGTGGGAAGAGAAAGGGTGGGCCACGCACAGAGAGAAGACCATTGGCCAAGGTCAACAGGGGAACATGACAAAAGACAAATTTGGTCATTCACTCAACAAGTGTCTCCCGAGTCCTGACTGTCCCTGGCCCTGCGCTCAGGGGGCTCACAGTCCAGTGGGGGAGACAGACCTGGCAGCGGAAATGACACAAACAACTCCCTAATTATGACAGTGATGCGCTCTCTGGAAGAGACAGGAGCGCTGGTGAGGAGACCGGGAAGCCTTGCCTTCTCCAGGAGTTCAGGGACACCTTGTCCGAGGTGCTGATGTGTAAGCCGGGCCCTCACAGATGAATGGGGATGAGTGGGCCAAGAAAAGAGCAAGGGCCAAGCCCCCAAGGCAGGAATAAGAATCCTAAGTATAGAGCGCTCACTCTGTGCTAAGTAAACTCTTCACATGGCTGCATCTTCTAGCCATGAGTGCCCGACGGTTACTATCATGCTTGTGATTAGGATGCTAGGAGGGGAGAAAGGTCAAGTAAGCCCTGGTGAGCAAGGGATGGAGAGGCAGGAAACGCAGCCGGGAGCCCTGGCGCAGTTCACGGAAGGTGACACCTACAGCATGCCTAACCACGCATCAGACGCCTCAGCACCGTGCGGGTGCAGCTCACCTCATCCTCACGACGAGGTGGGTATGAGACAGTTAAGGAAACCGAGGTACAAGAAGCTTAAGTGACATGGCCAAGGCCATGCAGCCAGGAAGTGGCAGAGCTGGATTCACACCGGGCAGGGCTCAGGCTGTGGGCTCCTAACCACACGCCGTCCCGGGGGCCTGCAGGCCAAGGCAAGGAGGGTGGCGTTCATCCTGACCGTGCTGAGAAGCGTCTGATGGGGGGGGCAGGAGGCCTGTCGTGGACGTGGGCACACACGGCTGCTGTGGGGGAAGGGCAGGAGATGGGGGAGGTGGCAGATCAGGGACGACAGACAGAGCCTTCACTGAAGCCGGCCTGGAACGGGGGCACCAGGGCATCCCTGACACAGGGCCTGGGACGGGAGTCCCTTCAGAGGAAAGATTCCAAGGCCAGTCTGGGACACGGGAGGTGGGAGCGGCCCGAGGGCAGCAGGCAGGAGTTGGCCAGACCCCCCAGGCACTGGAAATGAGGAGAGAAGTCGAGGTGCAAAGAAGGGAACTGAGGCTGTCCAGGTGGGTGAGACAGTGCAGGGAGTATGAGGGGTTAAATGTGGGATCGACACCCGCAAGGAAGACAATTAGAGAACCTCAGGTGGCTTCCCCGTTCCCAACTCACTTTATTCCCCGTCGTGGTGTCTGCCTTGGTCTCGGCACCGAGGCGGTCAAACACGGATGTCCTCTGGAGACCTGGGAGGGAAGTGAGCCCTCAGCCAGCACCTGCTGAGCCGTGCACAGAGCCCAGGCCTGGCCGAGCGTCACGCATGGTGCAGACAAGGGAGGGCAGACACGGCCAGTCCAGGCCCGGGCAGCTCTGGTCCAGGCAGGCACAGGCTCTGTATCTACGCCCTGGCTAACAGTGACCCACACGTCTCTGGCTAGTGCGAAATCCACTGAAATTGACCCTTGGGCTCCTTGAGGCTATACAAGTTCAAAACGTGTGTATGTGTGGGAAGGGTTCTTAATCCTTATTTATTCCCTTCACTCTTTTGGGGGTCATGGGCCTCTGAGAGCCTACCGACTGGTGATAAGCCCCCTCCCTACATCCCAACCCAAATGACCATTGAAAGAATGTTTATTAAATCATGATATATAAATATGATGCAACTTTTAAATGATCATTAAAAAGAGTTAAAGCCTGAGTGGGTCAGTCAGGTAAGCGTCTGCCTTCAGCTCAGGTCAAGATCCCAGGGTCGTGGGATTAACCTCGCCATCAGGCTCCCTGCTTCTCCCTCTCTCTGCACCGCCAACCCCCACTCATGCTCTGTCTCTCCTCCCATCAACAACAAAAAAATTCTTTAAAAAAAAAAGTTCTACAACAATACCTACAAGATGATGCTATTTGTGGTTTAAAACAAACTACCTATATGGGTCTATGTACAAATACACGCGCGTGAGCTCACACTGGTCTGGGTAGGGTAACGATGGCCTGGGCTATGGGACTGAGGGGACAGAGTCTGGCGGTACTGTATGTTCTTCCGCACCATATGAGTGTTTTTCCATGAAGGCACAAACACTATTCTAAAAGGAACCCTGTGGGGAAGACCCCCTCTATACCCCAGCTACGGACTGAACCTCAACCAGGCTCCTCTGGCTCATGACGGTTCCTACGTTTCGGGCACCTGCCCTCAGCCAGGCTGGGTACCCACGTCACAGACAGGCACTCACGGGGTGCAGGCCCCCGCCCTCCGGGGAAGAGGTGCCAGCCGAGGCACTAGGGATCCCTGCTACGCTAACTGCAGGACAACAGGTGTCCTCCTCTACGACCACCATCGTTGTCCCCTTGCTCCCAGGACCCCTGGATCTCACTAGAGCCTGCCTCTTGGCCGGTGCCCGCAGGGCCTGACCAACCCCGCACCACGCAATGTAAGGGAAATGCAGTCTCGACGCCAAAGGGCGCCCCTGCCAGGTTGCTACCTTTCGCTGCCTGCTGCTGCTCCAGGATCTTGCGGGTCCGGGGGGTGGTGCCTTTGGGCATGTTGATGATGTACTTCCCTTCCATCTCAGCAGTGACCCGGCGCCGCTTGGTGGGAACAGCCAGGCTCTCCTCCTCCCGGCGGGCCAGAGCTGATGGGGAGGAGGGGGATGGTGAGAATCTTCTGGGGCAGAATGTGCTCCTGGGTTGGGGGCTGGACACCCTGCGAAGGGCACAAATGTGCCCTTTATCTTCATGTGTCCGAATGACTACAATCCCGTATCTTCCCAACCACTGCAGACTTTGAACCACCAAGAAATTCAGAGGTCTAGGCACAACAGGGTTGCCAGGGGTGCTCAGAATCCCCACGTGGCGGCGGGCCTCTCAGGGCTCCCTGTGGCTCTGTCCCTGCCCCTAGCAGGCTGACCTCCCAGCCTAGCTGGGAAGGGGGAAACTGCTGCCTGATGGAATGGTTCAAGAGCTCCATCTAGGTAGAGCTTTCACAGGTGTAATCATTTTTTTTTAATTAATCAAACTGGGGGCGCCTGGGTGGCTCAGTCATTAAGCGTCTGCCTTCGGCTCAGGTCATAATCCCAGGGTCCTGGGATAGAGCCCCACATCTGGCTCTCTGCTTGTCAGGAAGCCTGCTTCTCTCTCTCCCACCACCCTGCTTGTGTTCCCTCTCTTGCTGTGTCTCTCTCTCAAATAAATAAAATCTTTAAAATTAATCAACTAACCAAACTGTACACTTACAATTTGTGCACCGTACATAAGTAAATTATAACTCACAAATGAATCCCCTCAACACATTTGAGCTGGTCGCTCCCAGGCTCACCATCTTTTCAATACTTCAGAAATTAATCTTGGGGGTGCCTGGGTGGCTCAGTGGGTTAAAGCCTCTGCCTTCAGCTCAGGTCATGATCCTGGGGTCCTGGGATCGAGCCCCACATCGGACTCTCTGCTCATCAGGGAGCCTGCTTCCTCCCTACCCCCGCCTGCCTGCCTCTCTGCCTACTTGTGATCTCTGTCTGTCAGATAAATAAATAGATAAATAAATAAATATTTTTAAAAAAAATTAATCTTAACTTTCTTGCTCATGACACACAAATCAAAAAGGCCAGAGACAGGGGGGAGGTGCAGGGGCACAGGGTGTGATGGGGCCATGTGTCAGAATGACCAAGCTCCCTCCCTGGGTCCAGGTTTCCACTTGTGCCAAGATCTTTGCTGTGGGGGTGGGTCCAACAAAGGCAGAGCAGTGGGGCACACAGGAGGAGGGCTTGGAAGCCCAAAGGCCGGTGTCCTATTCCCAGCTTTCAAGCTAAGACCTGGAAGAGGAACAGAGGCCAAGCACAGAAAAGTCTTTGGTGGATGAGTGTGCTGGGAGAAGGGAACATCAGGGCAAGGGCCCACGATGGGAAGAAGCCTGGAAGGGACCCGAGGGAGGGAGCCAGGGGAAGATATGCCGGAGAAGGAGTCACATTATACAGAGCCTATAAAGCCATATGGGAAGATGACTTTATTACTGGGATAGTGGGAAGCTCTGGAAAGTTCTAGTCCAGGGTGAGAGGATCAGGTCAAAGGACTGGAAGGATCCTCCTGGCTGCTGAGAGGAAACGGAGCCCTCTGGACCTCTGACCCCTGCACCGAGCGTAGACCTGGCACCAGTGTGGGCCTCAGTGAGCATCTGCGAAAACAGGCTGAGCCCCCTATAGTCCGCAGCGCTGTACTGAACACCTGAACCTTTATGAAGACGGTAATGTCAATGTTGTGAAATAAATAAAAAATCGAAAACAACAGAACTGACCACTGAGAACCGCAGCGCACCACACTGGTAGGTACACGGTCTCAAGAGCTTCCCACTGTCCCCATTCTACAGACTGGGAAAGCAAGGCCCACAGAGGCACAGGGGCTTGACCAAGTCTGAACACTCTGGACACCCTGTGGTCTTCAAAGGACCTCGTGACCTTGGGCACGTGACCTCCAAAGACCATCCGCCAACCCACCCTCACCCCCAGCTCCTCCCACCATCCACCCACATCCCCTCACCGGCAGCCTTGGCACTCTTTGCTGCCATCTTGTTGGACACAGTGACCGAGATCTTGGAGGTGCTGGTGTCCGGCCGCCTGGGGGGAGTGCCAGGTGGGGAGTCGCGGTTCAGGCTGTTGGCGATCATTCGAGAGGCAGCTACAGGGAGGAAAGGGGAGAGTCCAGTCATGCCGGGGGCCCGTGGATGGAGGCCAGAATGGTGAAGGCAAACCTTGGGACTGAATGGGGAAGGGGCAGCTGGAGTCATGCTGGGGCTGCACGGCCATGATGGGGGTTGGCCAGTCTAACTAGGAGCTGGCCCACCCCTCACTTCATGAGGGCCTTTCCTAAGGCTCCAGACCAGACTGGTTCCTGTCACACCTCTCCCAAGCTCCTCTCCCGGCTCCGCTTCAGCTAAGCTGGTCTGGGCATCCTCCTCACCCAGCAAGCATGCACCTCTTCCTAGCACATGCTGTTCCCTCGACTGGGCATGCGGTTCCCCAAGGACCAACCAACTCACTCTGGCTCTTCACTCAGGTCTCCTCTCCGAGGGCACCTTCCCAGAGAAAGCTTCCTGGACCACTCCACCAACCTCCACCGGCCCAACCCTGCGCTAGGCTTGCTTTTGCCTCATAACCCTAAGTACTGTTTGACACTAAATGATACGAATGTCTCCTGGGGGGCTCTCCCTTGAGTATGCAGGCCCCACCAGGAGACAAGGCCTGTTTATTTCTGTAATTCTGTATTTATTTCTGTTTATTCCTGGTACTTCACAGCTCCTCAATAAACATCTAGTGGAAGAAATGAACCCTATCATGGAAAATCCCAACATCCCTACCGGAACAGGATCTACTACAAGCCTGTTTTATAGGTGAGGAAGCGGGGACTCCGGATTCCGGGAGAGGTTCCTCCGCCAGGCCCCTGGAGGGGTTCCTCTGCCAGGCCCCTGAGCCATGGTGAGTCCAGCTACAGCAGGGCAGTGGGAAGACATACGGTGACCTCCCTCTGGGGATGAGGTCTCTGGAGGCCCCGGTCTTCTGTGGAGCAGGGGGAGCTATAGCATGCAGACAGGAGGGCTGGCCCCAGCATAGGAAGGACAAGGGTCTTGTCTCCAGCGCAGTGTTCCTGGTTTTAGGGCCCGGATCTCAAAAGCTCTTGGGGAAGAGCTTCATGCTGCCTGACTCACTCCACAGGCCCGGTGCTCCCCACTCCCACTCCCACCAGCTTTCAGGTTTTGGTATTCTAGCCTACCCACCCCCCCCACCCTTTTTCTGCTATGTGCTGTCTCTCAAAACCTAATGAAGTCCCCCACCATGACTCTCGATGTATTATACAATTATATGTTGCTTGATTCGTTTTAAAATTATAACTACAGCATACAGGAAAAAATATATCAAACCCACAAAGACCACTTAACAAGAAGTCAACTCCCACATACCCACCACCCAAGGTCAAGAACCAGAGCCTGCCCCAAGTGCTGTGACGAGCCCTGGGTGTTACGTGAAACTGGTAAGTTACTGAACACTACATCTGAAACTAATGATGTACCATAAGTTGGCTAATTAAATTTAAATTAAAAAAAAGAAGAAGAAGAAAAAGAAATGGAGCCTTCTGAAGTCTGGGGATTGGCCCCTCCTGATCAGACCTCCTCCTTCCCCCTACCAGGGAAAAACGGTCGATTTCCAGCCCTGCTCACTCCCCTGATAATGATGGGTATATACGCTTCCACAATTTTTCCAAGACTTTTCTTCGGACAGCTCTGAAGCCAGATAAGGTGGCTTTCTGGTGAGCTGGGCAGAAGTTCCCAGGATCATGGGGATGGTCTGCGATAGAAAGTAAACAGTAGGGGCGCCTGGGTGGCTCAGTGGGTTAAAGCCTCTGCCTTCGGCTCGGGTCATGATCCCAGGGTCCTGGGACCGAGCCCCGCATCAGGCTCTCTGCTCAGCAGGGAGCCTGCTTCCTCCTCTCTCTCTCTGCCTGCCTCTGCCTATTTGTGATCTCTCTCTGTCAAATAAATAAATAAAATATTAAAAAAAAAAAAAAAAAAGAAAGTAAACAGTAGAGAGGCCCTGCCTCGTGCAATGTACCCAGAGGTTAGGAGACACAAATAAAAGCAAGGTGGTATCGCGGAGCAGAAAGAGGATACGGGGGGCGCCTGTGTGGCTCAGTGGGTTAAAGCCTCTGCCTTCGGCTCAGGTCAGGTCTTGCTTGAAAGGAATAAGGGATATGATGTTTCCTCATGACAGGTAAGCGCCATTTGGGTGGGAGAAAAAAAACTTTGTCTTTGCCCTGATGACTCTAAGCCATAGTTCGATGTCAGACACGCACAGATACAGACACATATACCGAAAGCATATTATGAAGGATGTGCAAGTGAGCATACCAAGAATGCTGTTCTGGGACATTCTTCCACGCTCCCTTTCCCTCTCTGTTTGCTTCTCCTACTCCTCTCGACTGCCTATTTTCTCCACTAGTATTTTTGTTGGTTTTAATCTTTTTAAAAAGATGTTATTTATTTATTTGACAGACAGAGATCACAAGTAGGCAGAGAAGCAGGAAGAGAGAGAGGGAAGCAGGTTCCCCGCTGAGCAGAGAGCCTGATGCGGGGCTCGATCCCAGGACCCTGAGATCACGACCTGAGCCGAAGGCAGAGGCTTAACCCACTGAGCCACCCAGGCGCCCCCGTTAGTTTTAATTTTTTAAATTTGTTTTAAACGAAGGCATTCAGAAGGCTATAAAATACATGCTGTCTGACTTCAGTTATGTACACTTGACAGACTAGCAAAAAAGACTAACAAAAACAGACCATCTCTGCTGTGAGACATCAGGGTAATGGGTGCCCTGGAGAGTGGGGAGTGACGCTGGTCAGGTTTTTGTTTCTGGATTTGGATGCTGCTGGTTACATGGCTGCTGCGCCTGTGGAAAGTGATTCAGCTGTACCTTCGTGATCATATGTAAGTTCAGGCAGACTGTCGCAGCAAAGAACCCCAATTTGTTCAGCCTCCCTCTGTCCATGCCCTTGGTTGGCACTGCCCACACCAACGCCGAGCTTAGCCACGTGACAGGCTTTGGCCAATGGGACAAGAGCAAGTGTTACACAAGCAGAACCTTAAGAGGTGCTCTGCACACTGGGGCCCGCCCTCTCCTGCTGCTCTAGGGCACCCTGTGATTGGCCCCATGTGGACAAGCCCGGGCACGCCTGCAGGAATACAAGCGACGTGTGGCCGGGTCACCTCTGTGGGCCCAGATGACGTCAAGCCAACCACCAGATGTGTGAGTGAGGCCATGCTAGATCACCCAGCCTCCACCAAGCTGCTAGGTGACCACTGAGATCCACTGAGCTGGCCCAGGGCAGAAGAGACCAGCCAGGACATAAAATCATGAGAAATAAGTCTGTGCCTGAAACCAGTTTGGGGCTCATTAAGCAGCAAAGGCTAATATGCATATTAAATTTTTAAAGTTTATTCTTCTTTAAAAAGGTATTGCACTGCTGAAAAAAAAAAACCAAACGTGTAAATACCGTCCGTTCTCACCGTTCATGGATTCCCTATTTGCAAATTCGCCTCTTCGCTAAGATTGATTTGTAACCCCAAAACCAAAACCTGTGTTAGTGTTTTTGCTGTTTAAAATGGCCCCCAAGGGTGCCTGGGTGGCTCAGTGGGTTAAAGCCTCTGCCTTCAGCTCAGGTCATGATTCCAGGGTTCTGGGATCGAGCCCCACATCAGGCTCTCTGCTCAGCGGGCAGTCTCTGCCTGCCTCTCTGCCTACCTGTGATCTCTGTCTGCCAAATAAATAAAATCTTTAAAAAATAGTAAAATAAAATGGCCCCCAAGTAGAGTGGCAAAGTGCTTTCTAGAATTCCCAATTGATGTTCCTTATGGAGAAAATATCCGTGTTAGATCAGCTTTGTCCAGGCACACGTTACAGAGCTGCTGGCCACGAGCTCGATGTGAACGCATCAGCAACATATGACAAATGAAACGCCTTTACAGAACCATACATAAAGTAAGGTCTGTGTTGATCGGTTGACAAAAGTGTTGTAAGCAGAGGCTTGCAGGAACCTAACCTTGTATTTCCTCTGGGAGCAACGACCCGGCACTCACTCATTCAGTGTTCGCGGTGACTTTATGGAACAGAACTGCTGCCAGTGAAAATCAGTGGCCGAGAGAACTCCGGGTGTGTCCCTTTTAGAGCTAAAGTGTAGGGATAAAGGGAAGGAACTCTAGGTAGGTGGGACTTACCGCTAGAGGCACCTCGGCGGATGTCACCAGGAAGGGGGCTGGGGCTGCAGGGCACGGACTCAGTGGCAGCTTTGCACATGTCCTGGGGGGGCGGGGGGAGAAAGAAGAACCAAAGAGGTGTCTGGGTTACCACAGGGACGAGGGCACAAGGTAGGGGAATAGAAACCTGAGCAACATTGGGAAGATCAGAGCCCGAGCTGCTAGAGAAGAGATTTCAGAACATTTCACTCCTCACCACGAGAAGGCAGAGTGACATTCTGCCTTCTGAGGCAGTGAGAGGACATTCTGCGAAACACCTGACCAGGGACTCTTCACAACTGTCAAGGTCATCAATCACCTGGGAAGACTATGGAACTGTCACAGATTTACGGAGACTAAGGAGAGGTTAGGAGACACAAATAAAAGCAAAGTGGTATCGCGGAGTAGAAAGAGGATATGGGGGGAGCCCGGGTGGCTCGGGTTAAAGCCTCTGCCTTCAGCTCGGGTCATGATCTCGGGGTCCTGTGATCGAGCCCCGTATCGGGCTCTCTGCTCGGCCAGGAGCCTGCTTCCCCCTTTCTCTCCACCTGCCTCTCTACTTGTGATCTCTCTCTGTATCAAATAAACAAATAAAATCTTAAAAAAAAAAAAAAAGAAACAGGATATGGGCAGAAGAACTAAGAAAATCCACGCAGGCTGGGGTGTGGTTAGTGGGAGTGCACTAACATTCATTTCTTAGCTCTGCCAAACGTCCATGGCTTCGTGCGGGGCTCACATGAGGGGAAGCCAGGTGAAGGAGACATAGACACTTTCTCTACTGCTGTCGGAACTTTTCTGTAAACCTAAAACTGTTTCCGAATTTAAAAGTTTAAACTGAGAGGCGCCTGGGTGGTTCAGTCAATTAAGTGTCTGACTTCGGCTCAGGTCATGATCCTGGGATCCTAGGATCGAGTCCCGCATCGGACTGTCTACTTAGTGTGCTTCTCCCTCTCCTTCTGCCGCTCTCCTGCTTGTACTCTCCCTCTCTCTCTGACAAATAAATAAATAAATAAAATCTTAAAAAAAAATTTTGAGGTGAAAAAAAGCTTTGCTCAGTGACCTTCTCTGTGATAACTGAGGGAATGTTCCTGGCTTGAGAGAGCCCTCACTGTGGGGTCCTGGATGGATGATGGCCGGGTGAAGGCCTGTCCCTGGGTGGGGGAAGCAGCCAGTGGTTGGTACAGTGAGAGTCTGAGAGCAAAGCTCTGGGGCAAGCTTCCTTCTCAGTCGAGTGGAGTCAGCAATAAATGAGTTAAAATGTATAAAGGACAGGGGATCCTGGGTGGCTCAGTGGGTTAAGCCTCTGCCTTCAGCTCAGGTCATGATCCCAGGGTCCTGGGATCGAGCCCCGCATTGGGCTCTCTGCTCATTGGGGAGCTTGCTTCCTCCTCTCTCTCTGCCTGCCTTTCTGCCTACTTGTGCTCTCTCTGTCAAATAAATAAAATCTTTAAAAAAATAATAATGAGATAAAATGTATAAAGAATGGAGACAGGGAATGGCAGGCTATGGTAAGGCCTGGTAAGTGTCAGCTAAAGATTCAATGAGCTCTTCATTCCAGGTCTGGTGCTCAGTACCACATACGCTATCTGGTAGGTGGCTACCGCTCCCCTAGGCAGCAGTGCAGTGTGAAAAGCCTCTTTCAGAGAGACTGTGGGGGGAGGAGTGATCTTCACTTGTCTAAGGTCACTGCAAGTGGAGGAGCTAAGAATGGAATAACCATGTTGTTGGCCTGGTCACTGCTTGAGTCCTCCAGGGGGAGCTCCTGTCCTAGTGACAGAGAAGAGCCCTGCTAAAGCTGATTATCATGAGGAAGATGAGAACTAGTAATGGTAAGAGAGCTTCTACCAAGGCCCCACTATTTACACCGGGGGCTTTTTATACTGGGGCTTTCTTTAACTTAATGCTTACAACCACCCTGTGAGATAGGTCTACCTATCTGCATTCTACCAATGGAAAAAGAAAGGTTCAGAGAGGTTAGACAACATGCCCAATGTCACACAGCAAATGGTACAACCAGCCTTGGAACTCGGGTCTACCTGCTTTTTCTTCCAAGCCTCCTGCTGGCACTGCTACTGGCCCCCCCACCGCACCCTAAACCCAGAGACCAAGGGGCTGGGCAGCACACCCACCTGGCGGTGCACCACCTTGGCGTGCTTGAGGATAGCAATGATGTCGCCCACCACAGTCACACCCAGCTCATTCATGATCTCTTTGTTGAGATCCAGCAGCATGCTCTTCTGGATCCTGCAGGGGAGGGTCAGCAGTGAGGCCACAAGCAGGCGAGGATAGATGGGCTGGCCAGCTCCCGTCTCCACCCCCCACCCCCCACCCCCCGCCTCCTCCCTTCCTCTCCCCTCCTCTCGCCAAGTTGCGCTCTGTCTCCTAGGCCCCCTTACCTATTATCCACAAACATCACCGCGTAATTGACAGCAGGCCCCGGAGGGATGCCGGCTTCCTTAAAGAACTGGATCCACTCGGAAGTGGCTGGGGGATGGACAGGGCTCATTATTCCTATTATTCCCTCCAGGGAAGAGCAGCCGCAAAACCACAAGAGCAGCGGCTCCCACAAATTAAATGCTCACCTCACCGCACGCCACGCCCCAGCCAAGCGCTTCCCTTGGACAGTGGAACTCAGCCTGCCCACAACCCTTCAAGCAGCTCGAAGCATTAGGCCTCCCTCCCTCTGTCAAGGAGGAGACTGAGGCCATGAAGCCCATGTGCTTCTGTCTGACCCTTCTGGTCACAGCTCTGCCCTGGGCTGCGAGACCCCACGATCATCTTCACACACAGCCAATGTCCAAGTTAAGGGACCTGGGACTCTAGGTTCTCTGGCCTGGTCCCCATCGGCAGGCCCAGCTGCTAAGGGTGACAGGATCCGCAGGTGAAGGGAAAGAAGGGACACAGAGCCGGCCTATGAGCGTCAGAAAGCCCTCTCCTCACCACAGAAGCAGCAAGCATAGGCTTTGGCATCTGGGTTCAAATTCCGGCTCTGCCAGCTCCTGGCTAAGGGCCTACGGGAAGTTAACGGGAAGGGGTCTCCGTTTCCTCGTCTGGAAATTTAGGATGACACTCAAGAAGGATTTACCGAGGACTTGGCACAGGCCAGGTCCCATTCTAGGCAGGTGGATTCCACGGCACAAGACAACGGCCCCGCCCTCACCGAGCTCACATTCTAGTGATAAGGCATACATCCTTGGATCACTGCGCAGAGTCCCCATAAAGGACATGAAGCGGCACCTGGCCCAGGGGACAACCTCAACTCCTCGCAGCTGCTGGTATTATTTTTACTCTGCCACCACTACCAAGCCCAAGGCCCAGACCAGGGACACACCCACCCACCAAGCTTTACTGTTTCTAAACTTCTCTGTTTTAGCCTCTTGGGTGTGACCTTCAAATTCACCCTGGTCTGGGCAATGGCTATTAGATAAGATCACTGATTCTGAGAACTTCCTTTTCACATTTTAACATCTCTGAAACTAAGAGCCACCTCACAACCAAGGGTTTCACTGGTGAAACTTTTCTTTCTCATTGTATATAGCTCGAAACCCCAACAATCAAAATATGAAATTTGTTCTGCTATGCCCATTTTGCTTATAAGACCACTGAGGCACAGAGTTGGGAAAGAGACTCTGGTCTCTTCTGAAGATGACTTCAGAGCTGGGGCGCAGGCCTGGGATCACCCTTCTGCCTACCTGGCCACAGGCCCGTTTCCACAGCACTGTGGCAGGTGAAGCTCATGCCCTGAGGACTTCTGCCACAGGCCCAGGGGACAGGGAGCCTTTTTCTGCCTCACACAGGCACTATACACCTGCCCAGACATGGGGCCCTGGGTTCCATCAGCCAAAAGCAGGCAACTTCAACCATTAAAAAAAAAAACAACACATAATGGGACGCCTGGGTGGCTCAGTTGGTTAAGCAGCTGCCTTCGGCTCAGGTCATGATCCCAGCGTCCTGGGATCGAGTCCCACGTTGGGCTCCTTGCTCGGCAGGGAGCCTGCTTCTCCCTCTGCCTCTGTCTGCCTGTGCTCTCTCTCTCTGACAAATAAATAAAATCTTAAAAAAAAAAAAACCAAAAAAAACACACATAATGATTCCACTTATATGAAATGTCCAGAATAGATAAATATCTATAGAGATCTAGAGAGATAGAAAGCAGATCAGTGGTTGCCCGGAGGATTGGGGGGGGGCAGGAAAAAGAGAGTGACTATTAGTTAATGGGTATGGGTGCTTTGCGGGAAGTGATGAAAGGTTTTTAAACTGATTGTGCTAATGGCTGTAGAACTCCGAACACAGTATAAAACCACTGAACTGTACACTTTACTGTATAAAATGTGAACTGCATCTCAATCACACTGTTACTAAGGAGGGAAAAGGGGCCACATCATTTGGGGGGGGGCTAGCTGCCTGAAGCAAAGTCAAGGAACTGCGAACATCCCCACATCGGGCCCTTGTCATCATTTCATGTCCTACTAAAGAGGAAAATATGCTGCCAAGTGGGGTGCCTCAGTGGCTTAGTGAGTTAAGCCTCTGCCTTCCAGTCAGGTCATGGTCTCAGGGTCCTGGGATTGAGCCCCGCATCGGGCTCTCTGCTCAGCAGGGAGCCTGCTTCCCCCCCTCTCTCTGTCTGCTTTCTCTGCCAACTTGTGATCTCTCTCTCTGTCAAACAAATAAAATCTTAAAAAAAAAAAATACGCCGCCAAGTAAATGGTCAGGAGTGCCCCCATTCCAGAGTCAGAGGGGACACACAATGTGTCGTGGACTCAGGACACAGCAGGAAACACGCACTGGAATATTCACAGCAGCTCATCTGTTAACAGCCCCAACCCAGAAGCAACATGGGATTCACGGACAGAAGCAGGGGCAGGAAATACTACACAGCGGTTCAAAGGAAAGACATGAAGAGGATTCCTGGCCTTTGCATGGAGCAAGAGAACACAGGACATTTCGTTCACCTAAGCTCACAACCAAAGCCTCGGGCATAGGAATATTTTCATGGGTGGTACAAGTACAAAAGGCAAGGAGAGGGGCGCCTGGGTGGCTCAGTCGTTAAGCGTCTGCCTTCGGCTCAGGTCATGATCTCAGGGTCCTGGGATCCAGCCTCGCATCGGGCTCCCTGCTCAGTGGGAAGCCTGCTTCTCCCTCTCCCATTCCCCTTGCTTGTGTTCCCTCTCTCACTGTGTCTTCTATCAAATAAATAACTAAAATCTTAAAAAAAAAAAAAAAAAAAGGCAAGGAGAAATGATCCTAAAATCATGTTTCATTCCCCCTGGAGGAGGGAAAGGGTCGTGACCGGGGTGGGCCCACAGGGAGGCTGGCAATACTTTATTTCTTGACCTGAATGGTTGCGGGGTCAGGGGGTTGCTTTTTTTTTTTTTTAAACCTTTGTATTGAACTATAACGTACATACACACAAAAGCACACATAAGTCGGTAACGTTCAAAAACGAACACATGCACAGAACCAGCCCTCAGATCAAGGAATAAAACATTTCCAACATCCCACAGGCACCGCCCCCCCGCCCCCCGCCACCACCACATTCCCTATGTAGTCACATCGCTCTTTTTTTTGAGGGCCACCGCCACCTTCCCACAGCATGGACTGGTCTTGCCTGTTCCTTTGCTTCATAGAAATGGAACCATAAAGGATGCAGTTCGACATTTACCTTCTCATCGCTCCCATGACCACATAAAGATGTCTTATGTACTTCTCTATATGTACAAATCTCAAAAGAGGTACAAGCTACCCGCTAACCTCTGCGCTTTGGCAACCCCAGAGTGCAGAGCTGAAAGAGAAGGTAGTGATGAGGCTTACGAGAATCCTAATGGCTGACATCTGTCAGAACCGTGCCCAAGATCTGACATGCACTAACCTCCTTAAGCCTTACAACATCCCAGGACGTAAGGCCTGTGAGTATCTCCGTTTTACACGTGAGAAAACCGAGGCTCTGCTGGATTTCACATCACAAGTTCTTTAAGGCTAGACTGTGCTGTTGGGAGGCCAAGATACAGAGTGGCTAGGCCCTGGGCAGGCCCCGGGCCCCGCCTCCATGGTGCTCCGAGAACAGCTGTTCCTGCCAGTGACCTGGCTCTCCCTCCCCCACCTCAGCTCCCCTCCCCAAGGTCATACCTCAGAAAGGGCAGTGGGGAGGGGGAGCCCCAGAGAGAAGGCCACAGACTCACCCATAGTCACTGAGACCATTGTCTCCCAGGGCCCTGGTGCTGCTCCCAAGAGCCTGGAAGAGAGAACAGGGGGAGAGGGCCCATGAGTCACTGCAGGCTGTGAGTGCGTTGCCTGCCTGCCTGCCTTCGGGCCAGAGGAGAGTGCCTGGGGGCTCACAGCCCAGGAATAGCCTGAACAGCTGGCAGGAAGTCAGCCTGGGACAGTGCTGCCACCACAGCTCTCGCTGCTGCCTGGGACGAGGCCCAGCGACGGCAAATGTCCACAGCTCCATCCCCGCACACCTCAGAAGTTTCAGGCTGGGATAAGAGAGTGAGAGGGAAAAAAGACATCTCTCCCCCACACCCCAACACACCACGCCGACCCTCACTCAACACTTTAACCATAAATACCCATTAGTCATCCATTCATAAATTATTTACTGACAACCTACAAGGTGCGAGGCACTATTCTAGGAGCTAAAGATACTGCGGTGAACAAAAATACAGGGGCTCCTGGGTGGCTCAGCGGGTTAAAGCCTCTGCCTTCTGCTCAGGTCATGATCTCAGGGTCCTGGGATCGAGCCCCAAATCAGGCTCCCTGCTCAGGGGGGAGCTTGCTTCCCCCTCTCTCTGCCTGCCTCTGCCTACTTGTGAGCTCTGTCAAATAAATAAATAAAATCTTTAAAAAAAGATACAGAGGGTGGCATCTAGGTGGGGACAGAGGAGGAAGGATGAGAGAGTAAACAAGCAAAATGGATCACGATTCAGGGCGCCTGGGTGGCTCAGTGGGTTGAGCCTCTGCCTTCAGCTCAGGTCATGATCTCAGGGCGCTGGGATCGAGCCCCACATCGAGCTCTCTGCTCGGTGGGGAGCCTGCTTCCCCGTGTCTCTCTCTCTCTGCCTGCCTCTCTGACTACTTGTGATCTCTGTCAAATAAATAAATAAATAAAATCTTTAAAAAAAAAAAAAAAAGGATCACGATTCGGTGAGTCAGAAAGCCCTCGGTGTCACCCAGAACACAGGGAGGGCCTAGCAACGGAGGGAGGGGGTTGTGATTCCAAACAGGCTGAAGAGGGGAGACCGCTCTAAACCAACATTCAGAAACCCCGAAGGAGGCAGAAGAGTGAGTCCTGTGGTTTTAAAGAGGAAGAGTGTTCCAGGAGAAGGTACAGCAAGTCTAGTGTCCTGAGCCAGGAGCCCATTGGGTATAGACGCGGGACAGCACGGAGCTGGGGTGACTACGGTACAGTGAGTGAGGGGACAGCAGGAGGTGGGGAGACAGGGGAAAGAGAGCAAGAGGAGCTGAGGGCAGAGAGGTGGGCCACTACACCACGAGGGGCCTGGTAGGAGAAATGGAAAACCAATGCCTGCTTAGGTAAGACGAGCAGGTGCCAGAAAACTGTTAAGGACCTATTAGCACTAACGGGGACTTTCCACTGAACGTTACTGGGCGTCTGGGTGATTCAGTCAGTTAAGCGTCTGTCTCCGGCTCAGGTCGTGGTCCCAGGGTCCTGGGATCAAGTCCCGAGTTGGGCTCCCTGCTCAGTGGGGAGCCTGCTTCTCCCTCTCCCTCTGTACTCCCTCTGCTTGTGCTCTCTCACTCTCTCTGTCAAATAAATAAAATCAGGAAAGGAAGAAAAGAGAAAAGAAAAAAGAAAGGAAACTAAAGGGAAAAACTTCCTTGCCTGATGATTCACCTCAATCTGCCTCCAGGGCCACTTGGCCCACCCAGCCCTCCCATCCTTCTCTAGTCCTGCCCTCTCCTCTCTTCCTTCACTCTGCTCCCTTCTACCCACTCTGGCCCCGATTCTTTTTTTTTTTTTAGATTTTATTTATTTGAGAGAGAGAGAGAGAGCACAATAGTGGGGGAGGGGGGCCAGAGGGACAAGGACACTGCCCACCGAGCAAGGAGCCCCAGGACCCTGAGATCATGACCTGAGCCGAAGGCAGACGCTTAACCAACAAAGCCACCCAGGTGTCCCCCCGGGCCCCCAATTCTGATCCTTCTCCATCATCCCTCCTCAGCTTGCTCCACAGGGTGCTGAAGTCCCTTTCTGCTCACCTTCATACACAATCTGCCCCTCCCTACCTCCATGCTAATGGTACAACAGAGATGGTATGACAGTAAGGACTCTGGAACCAGATCTCAGGGTTCATATCTGGCTCTACCACTTCCTAGCCATGTGGTCTCTGCAAGCTACTTCACCAGTCAGGTATGGTGTCCCCATCTGGAAGTCAGGACCGTATAGATGTTACTTCCCTCAGAGAATGGCTGGAAGGCCCAATGAGCTTCTATACTCGGAGCACCTGAAGCAGTGCCCGTGCCCCCTAAGAGTCTGGAAGTGTTGGCTAGTCTCACCTCCCTGGCTCCCGTCTTAGCCTTTCCTCCAACACCCAGGAGCTTTGCCTGCCTCCCAGTTTTCCACAGAAGCTCACCTGTGCCTGGAATGCTTTCTTATCCTATCCTCCTGGCAAGCTCTCCTTCACTCTATTTGGCTGTCACCGGCTTTAGGAAGCTTTCCCAAAGTCCCCAGATGTGAGACTCTCCCCTCTGCCTCCAAGTGGGGCTCATGCTGACCTTCTCTGGCTGCTGTTGCGTCTCTTGTTGATGAACAAGACCGCAGACATCACTCTGCCCCTGTATTGGACTCCTAAGATCTACTCTGCCTTCTGGATTTTGCCACTGGACAAAGACAACACCACCAGCAGCTCTCAAAGAGCAGGGCATGGCGAGGCTTTAATGTGTCACACAAAAAAACAACATGTCACATACCAAGCACTGATCATGAACCAGGACCGGAGCCAGGCCTCCTGCTCACTACCTCCTCAGGAGGGAGGACCATTATTAGCCCCATTTTAATCGATGAAAAAAAAACCTGACTCATCGAGGTGCAGTCATTTGTCAAATGCCACATCCACCAAGTGACTTCACTGGGATTCGAAAACAACTTCTCCCTGATTCCACTGACCATTTGGTAACTCCTGTTGAAGGCCTATGGTGCCAGGCACTGAGTATACACAGCTCAGTGTCTCCTCACAACCACCTGGGGTAAAAAAAAAAAAAAAAGTTAGGGGCACCTGGGTGGCTCAGTGGGTTAAGCCTCTGCCTTCAACTCAGGTCATGATCTCAGGGTCCTGGGATCGAGCACCACATCGGGGGGTCTCTGCTCAGCGGGGAGCCTGCTTCCCTCCCTCTCTCTCTCTGCCTGCCTCTCTGCCTATTTGTGATCTCTCTCTCTCAATCTGTCTAATAAATAAATAAAATCTAAAAAAAAAAGTTAAAAATGATCCCCATGTTAAAAATGAGAGTGGCAGGTCCAAGGTCACACAGCAAGGAACTGTAGGGCTACGACTTGAACCCAATTCAGTCCAATGCCTATGACTAACACTGACTGACAGACTACTACAAGCCGGGCGCTGTGGTCAGTCTTTTCGAGGTGTCGGCTAATGCTTACCGGAAGCCTTTGAGAACTGGTATCCTCTCCCTACAGCGGCAGAAGTCCCCCGGCTGGACTCAATTGCCTCTTTCCTCCATTAAAAGCCCATCTCCAGTGATCACTTTCTGAACAGCGAAAATTGGAACATTAATAATAATAGCAAATGACAGTTTCTAAAACTCAAGTAATTACCATGTATCAGACTCCCTTGCTAAGCCCTTGAAAGGCTTGGATCTATGTCCTGACTTTGCCACTTCCAAAACCCCACCCTTGGGGGGTCAGGGGTTAACCTGAACCTTTCTGGATCTCACTTCCCTCAACTATAAAACAAAAATATAGGAGTACATGTTCTTAAAATGGTTAGAGGGATGAAGTGAGTTCACAAACACCAAGTCCTTAAAACAACGCTGGGCAGATGATAAGTGCTATGTACATATGCATTAAATAAATCAAACTTCAGTGAGCTAGAGAAAAGGGGAGTACAGTCACTGACCTAATGTCAGCCACATGCAAAGGGTAAGCAAATAACAGAGTACAACCTGACAGGGTCTGTGGGACCCTTTTCAATTCTCTTTCAGCTTCTGTCTACAATTTAAATAGACGATTCTGCTTCTGTTGTATTTCAGGTTACGTTTTCCTTCCTTTTGCACCCAGCAATGCTAGTTTTCCCTTAGTATGCCAATATGAAATTTTCTTCTCAAATTAACTGACTGGAGCAAAATGCATCAGTGCTTTTAAATAAAAAGAAAAATCTAAATCTATGAGATGGGGCAAAATTAGTCAAATAGGAAGTGGCAGGATGTCTATTTGGCCAATTCCCGATGCTAAGTTTTTCCTATTGCTGTCTCTGAGCTTCCCCCTACTCCGTTCTTCCCTGGAAGTCCCAACTACGCCAATAACTCTCATTATCATTATTAACATAGTCCCAATACATTGAGCATACAGTGCAAAACCCCATGCTAAGGGATTTACACGCACATTTCATCAGCATCCTCACAACGACCCTATGATATAGGACTATTAACCCTCATTGTATAGATTAGGAAAATGAGCTCCAGAGAGGTTCAGGCACAGGCCCACTGCCACAAAGCTGGACTGGGACTTGCGCCGAAATCGGCGGGCCTCCAATTGCACACTCCCACACCCAGATCTTCCACGCCAAGCGCAAACATTATCATCGCTACAGTATTAACAGTAATAGTACAGTAACGAAGTGTACAGTGTGCTAGGCGCTGAACTAGGGTCTCCGACATGCACGAGCAGACCTCCCACTCTAAGCCATAAGGAAGATGCTACGGTCAGATTCTGGCCCCCATTCTACAGAGGAGGAAACTGAGGTTGAGAGAAAGAAGTCACTTGTCCGGGCCGCACAGCGACGCCGAGATTGATTCCAGAACTAAGACGCCATCCATCCCCTCCGCATCTTGCCGGGTCCCACCACCCCGTGGCCCGCGCCTCACCTGACCCTCGGAGCCCGCGCCCACACGCGCCGCCCGCCCTCCTAGCCAGCCGCGCCAACTGTCAGACCCTCCTCCCTCGGCCCGGCAGCCCTCCCCGGAAGTACCGCCCTCGCCGCCGGAAGCCGGACCGACCAGCCCGCGGCTGCTCTAGCCCGCCGGACCGCCACCAGCGAGAGTGAGGGGCCCCGCCCACTCCAACCGTGACCTCCCTCGGTCAGCTTCCCTCCGCCCCGCGCTAGCGAGGAGCGCGGCCAATGAGAAACGCACATGCTTAGCCCCCGCCGTCCCGCAGTCCGGCCGAAGTGCGCCTGCGCGCGGCGGGGGCGGCCAGGCGGGGCTCCAGCCTGGAAGGTGCGTGCGGGGTTGGGTCCCGGAGTGGGAGCTGTGGAGTGCAGGTACTGTGCGACCTGGGGGCGCGGCGCCTCTGCTACCCTTTTCGTGTTGTCCTTCCCTCTGTAATGCATTTCTCTCCTTATGTCATCCTATGCCTCTTTATGTAGCCATCCCTCCCCTTCTGTCGCATCCCGGTTGAATGGTCATCACCCCACTTCTGTCTCCATCACCCTATTTATGTCGCTGTCAACCCCCTTAATTCGCTTTCGTTTTAAGCCCCCGTTGCCGCCTTACGTTACAGCCTTTCCCCCTTTATGCCGCCATCGCCTTATGTCGCCTGCGCCCCTCGTTTGTTGCTATTTTTCCTTTATGGAGCCCTCACTTCTCATAAGTCGTCATCATACCCCCGTTCACCCGCACACACCTCCTGTCACCACATCCTTAAATCGCAGTCACTCTTCCCTTACGTCATTTTCTCCGTTTATATCTCCGTTCTCCCGTATCACCTTTGCTCCTGGCAGTCACCGTCTATGCCTTACGCTCCTAGTTTTCCCCATAAGGAGCTACTCTGCCCTCCAGTTGTTTTTTTCCCCTCCATGTCTCGTCATCTTCCCATGTCACCTCTCATATCCTCACCACCATATGGGCTACTAGAGCCGGTTTCCTGGGCTGTGCCAGACTCCCAGCTCTACCATGAAACCTCCGGGTAACCTTGACCACCTGATCACCCCTTTGCAATCTCAGCTTCCTCAGCTGTAAAATGCACACAAGGACACCTACGTCCAGGATGGTTGTGAGGATTCTGCCAGTTTATTCTTGTGATGTGTGCAGCTTGACGTGGCGATTTGGGCTAATCATGTTATTAACCACGTCACCCTCATCCTGAGGCAGTCACCTTCATCACATCTTCATTGTCGCTCCCCCCTCCCCCAGCTGCCCTCTTCATTTCCATGGAGTCTGTATGCTTCCTGTACCATGATACCCTCTGCCACGGCAACCACCCCACGCCACCCCACGTCACAGTCTCCATGTCCTCATCTCTGCCACGTCACCCCACCTGAGGGGGTGGGCCATCGGCCATCCCAAACCTTGCTTGGGTAAATACTTCTTCCCTATCTCTCTACCTTAATGGATTGAGTGGTTCCCCCACCTACAAAATGAGAGTCCAGGAGTAGTGGGCGGTGGGGGGGGACTAGCTAGCTTAGACCCAGATCCCCTTGACTTCTAGAATCGGGGGCACAGAGAGATGAGGCAGGTCCCAGCACACCTCAGTCAAATCTCAGCAACCCTGAATGCTTGGGTAGAGAGTTAAATATCTTACTCACCTTGCCTTAGAGAGGCAGTATGGGACAGTGGTTAGCAATGGGTGTCTGGGATCTGGAACCCTGGCTCCAACCTTGGTTCCAGGACTTTCGTACTTAAAAGAGTTGCATGGCCTCGAGAGGTGGCTTCACCTCCCTGTGCCTCAGTTGCTGTATCTGCGATATGGGAATAAAAACACAAGTTGTTCAATCAATAAATATTTACTAGGCATGTTCTACATGCCCAACACTGTGCTAGGCCTGGGGGACACAGCAATGAGCCAAACAGACAGAGATCCCTGGCTTCATGGAATTTACGTTCCAGCAGGGGTAAGAGACAACAAGTGAACAGGTAAGTAGATTGTATGATATGTCAGAAGAGGGATGGGAATACATGGTAAAGATTACAGTTTTAAATAAGATGGTCAGGGAAGGTGTTCTGAGATGGTGGTACATTTGAACAAAGACTTGAAGGAAGGGAGAGAGTGATGTGGCTCTATGGGGAAGAGCATTCTAGGCAGAGAGAACAGCAAATGCAAGGGCCCTGAGGTTGGGGCATATGCATTGAATATTTCAGGAATAGCAAGGAAGCCAATGAGGGAGGAGAGGGTTAGAGTGAGGTCAGAAGAGAGAGGGGGCAGATCGGCTGAACTCATGGGCTATGGAGAAGACTTTGGCTTTACCCTGAATGAGGCAGGAGCCACGGGAGGATTTGGAAGAGAAGAGAGACTTAATCTGATGTGATATGAAACAGCAGCCCAGCTCCAGAACTTCTACCAAGGATGGACTGGCCAGAGCAGCCTGGTCAGAAGGAGAGCCAGAGCTGTCTTCTTAAAGCTGCACTCACATATCCTTTGTATTTGGAGAAAGCTTCCAACATCCCTCTCAAAGACTGGGAGGAAGAGAAGGAGGAGATGTTGGGAGAGTCTTTGAGAAGCCAATGCCAATGAACCTCTGGGTTCAGGTGCTATGGTGGGGGGGTAGGGTGGGGGTGGCTGGCAGCCCCAGATCTGCAGATGATAAACAACAAGAGAGGCAGCTGCCTACACCTGGGACCCCAAGGCAGCTCAGGATCAAATCCTGGCTCCACCATTTCCTGGCTGTGTCCTTTTGTGCCCATGACTTGACCTCTCTGGGTATTTAGTTTCCTTATCTGTTACACGGGGCTAAGAAAAGGACGGGTGTGAGTAATTAAATACATAAAGTGCTTCCAGCAGGTCATGGCTCAGTGAACAAGGAGCTCTGCCCTCTTCTGGGGAGGGAGCAGGGCAAGGAAAAGACATTCTGCCTTATTTTATGTTCATGAGCTGGTTCGATATCATAGTGTCCCGGAACAGAACTGAGTTCTGGGTTCGAATTCTATACCAACAGACAGACACCATACAGCCGGAGCAGAGAGTTCCCCGACCCCTACTGCCTCATCTGGAAAACAGGGCTAACAATGCTTTGCCCCCCAGATGTGCAGTGGTGTGGTGTTATTTTTTTTGAGCTGAGACATCAACCATTTTCCACTGTGAGGCCGCTCTGCCCCTCGCCTGCTTTATTTTTCTCCAAGGCACATATTATATGTTTCCCTCATCTATCTATTTTCTTCCCCCCAAAGAATGTCATTTTTAATAGGATTTTTTTTTTCTGTTTTGTGCTGTATTCCCAGTGTCTACACAGGCTTTCCCAGCAAGTAGTCACAGATGAATGACTTGAGCACCTGCTATGTGCTGTCCCTGTGCTGGGTGGTACTGGGCACACAGCGGTGACGGAGACAGCCCCGTCCTGGTGCCCTCCTGGGTTTCACAGTCCAGTGGGATGAACAGACCCATCACCAGGCAGTGCCAGCCCGGAGGGCTGGGATTGGGGAAGCATAGGCAGAAGGGTCAGGGCTGGGCTGGAAAAGCTCAGGGACTGTTGGAACCCAAAGGGGGGATTCGGGACCAGCCCAGGAGTCAGGAAGGGCTTCCTGGGGGAGGGGGCACAGGAGCTGATAGGAACGAGCGACAAGAGAAGAGAAAGAAGAGAAGAGAAAGAAGAGAAGAGAAAGGTGTGGTGGGCAGGAGCAGCAGCTGTGAGAGTGTGTGGTGGTAAAAGTGTGGTTTCAGTTCAAGGAACCAAAAGCTATTAAATATGGATAGGATCTAAAGGTCGGTGAGATGGTAAACTGAAGAGGTGTTATTAAGGGGAGATCATTCAGAGCCCTGGGAACCACAGTAAGGAACTGAGACTTTGTCCTGAGGACACCAGGGGCTGGTGGGGGACATAGGCTTTTGAGCAGGAGAGGAACAAGTTTGTCTCAGATGGAGGGGGGACTAGAAGGGTTGGGTGGAGGTTGGGAGCCAAAGGAAGTGGCAGAAGTGGGGACCCAGGTGGGAGAGGGCAGGTCAAGGCCATGGAAGGTAGAAAGAAAAGGGGTGTGTGGGAGGGACCTTTAGGAGGTCAAGTGGACAAGTTGTGGAGGGTCCAGGATGAGGCCCAGGGCTTCGGGACAATCGTGGAGGGCTTTCTGGAGGAGGTGGCACACAGACCGAGACCTGTGGAACGGATAAGACAGCTATCCTTGAAGTGGGGACCAAAGAGAAGGACAGATTTGGGAGAGATTTTAGGGACAGTTGGGGACATGGTAGGTGTGAGGGGCTTGGGAATCCCTGGGGAGAAGCATTGTGAAGGCCATGGGACTTCCAAAACTGAAGTTCAGGGAACAGGTGAGAGCTGGAGACAGCTTTGGGCCCAGAGAACATGGTAAGAAGTTTACCCTTTGCCCTGAGGGCAGTGGGGAGCCACAGAGGGGTTCTGAGCAGGGATGAAATTGCTTAGATTTTTTAGTTCCAACTCAGAAATTTTCACCAATCATGATGTGGTTTCTTTTGTTGTTGTTTCGTTAGGTTTTTGTTTTTTTTTTTTTAACCTGTTTAATTGTTCTTCAGACCAAGCATCTTCTCTTCCTATGAAGGGCACCTTCTAGGGGTCCTTTGAAATAAAAGTTCTACTGCTAAAAACCAAACAAACAAAGTCGATAAAACCAGTGCTCTGTTCTGTTTCCTGTGGACTTGAGCTCAGACAACTGATTGTTCAGTTCAAAATGGTTTGCACAATCAACTGAAAATCGGCTCCTTTTTTTTTTTTAACTTATTTATTTGTCAGAGAGAGAGGGAGAGAGAGAGAGAGCGAGCACAGGCAGACAGAGTGGCAGGCAGAGGGAGAAGCAGGCTCCCTGCCAAGCAAGGAGCCTGATGTGGGACTCGATCCCAGAACTCTGGGATCATGACCTGAGCCAAAGGCAGTCGCTTGACCAACTGAGCCACCCAGGCGTCCCGAAAATCGGCTCCTTTTAAACACATTTCTGTTTTGAACCATATGGAAGATCCATATGTAAATGTTTCCTATGGTGTCCTCTGTCTGGTGCTTCAGCAGCTCTCTCTGATGGCTTGAATCAACCTTAAATTGACCTTGAACTTTATTCTCAGGCCAAAAGACCATAATCTATCTCCCCATCTGCTCTGGGCTCAGAGCACATGCTGGTTATCACTGTGTATAAAACAAATGTCACTAGGTCTACAGAGACCTCTATGAAAGTCTTTCCTCCAAGGTTTTCACTCTCCTGCTCCCCTTCTTCTGTTTTCAGCAAACATTTATGGACTGCCTATGATGTGCTGGGCACCAGGGAGCAGAGAAATACACCAAATACAGACTTAGCTTTTTTTTTTTTTTTTAAGATTTTATTTATTTATTTGACAGACAGAGATCACAAGTAGGCAGAGAGGCAGGCTGAGAGAGGAGGAAGCAGGCTCCCCGCTGAGTAGAGAGTCCCATGCAGGGCTCGATCCCAGGACCCTGGGATCATGACCTGAGCCGAAGGCAGAGGCTTTAACCCACTGAGCCACCCAGGCGCCCCCAGACTTAGCTTTTTAAGGGACATATAAGTCTGTCTGTGATAAAAGTATGTACACAGTACGAAGGGACACACAGATCTCACCAGCAAACTTGTTTCGGGGGTTTGCTAGTCTGCCTGTCTGCGTGGATGGCTTCATTGACTCTTCCCAGCAAACATGAGGTTAATGTACTCGTCTCCCCATTGGTCTGAGGATGAAAGTAAGGCTCAGAGAAGGGAGCCTCTACTCATGGCTGAGATCAGAACCCAGGGTGGTAGGAACTCTGAGACCCCCTTAAACCATTCAGAGATCCCTCAGCCTCTGCCCTGCAGATGAGTAGGAGATGATGCCCATTCTATAGGTAGGCCTGCAAGGCTCAGAGAAATAAAGCCCCATGCCTGAGGTCACTCAGTAAGAGTGACAGGTGGGATTTGAACCGTGGGTTCTGCGATCTAAAGCACTGCTATGATGGAGGGATCACATCTCCGACCCCCAGCCAAGGGTGAGGTGTTCAGGGACCTGTGACCAGAACGTGTCTCAGAAACCCAGTGAGTTTTGCTTCCTCCTTTTCTGTGGGCTGTGGTGTCACACCCCAAGGCAGGCAGGGCGTAAGCCAAGGGGCCGGGCATATTCCTGGGGCTGGAAGGGCCGCGCTTGCTGGCAGAGTTGCCTCCCACCATCAAAGAAATAGAGCATAGGGATCAGCCTGGGCATTGGGCTGGAACCCGATGGGGGTTCCAGGTTTCTGGGAATGCAGGAGCTGAGCTGATGGAAATGCCTGCACCTGTCAGCCTGGCTCAATCAGTCCAGCTTTCCGTGTCCACCTTCAATTTCACCTTGCCCTGTGCTCCCAAGGGACCTGGGGCCCGGGATGCTGGATACGGAGGCCATAGTCTTTTTCTGGAAACTGATGTGGAGAAGGGGGCACTCCAGCTAAGAGCCTGGGCCTCATAATTTCATTTCCAAAGAAGTCCTATGTGCATTAAAAAAAAAAAAAAAAGTACCTAGATGCCTACAGTGTAAAGAAAGCATCTTGCGGGGTGGGGGGGCAGGGGAAAGGGTGCCTTTCTTTTTTCTTTTTTCTTTTCTTTGGGGGGGCTGTCAGGATCCTTAACACAATCACATTTATTGAGAAACTCTTATGTGTCCATTCTGTATGCTTGATAGCTATTAATTCCTTTAGTTCAAAGGATTCACTTCTCAAATTTTGTATATTCAAAACACATACACACAAACACACACACGTCCCCCATGCAGCCAGAGGGAGCCGGCAGACACCTGTATTAGTTCCCTGTTGCTGCTATAACAAATCACAAACAGGGTGGCTTAAGACAACTGAAATGTATTCTCATGGTACTGGAGGCAGGATGTCCAGAATCAAGGTGTTGGTGGGGTCACGTCCCCTCCTGAGGCTCTGGGGGGGATTCCTGCCTCTCCCAGATTCTGGTGGCTCTGCCTCCCTGGTCATGTGGTCTTCTCTGTTTCTTCTCTTCTGTCTCTAAGAGAAACTTGTTATTGGATTTCAAGCCCACCTAGATAACCCAGGATGATATCATCTCAAAATTCTTTTTTTTTTTAATTTTTTTAAATTTATTTATTTGTCAGAGAGAGGGAGAGAGCGAGCAAGCACAGGCAGACAGAGTGGCAGGCAGAGGCAGAGGGAGAAGCAGGCTCCCTGCTGAGCAAGGAGCCCGATGTGGGACCCGATCCCAGGACGCTGGGATCATGACCTGAGCCGAAGGCAGCCACTTAACCAACTGAGCCACCCAGGCGTCCCTCATCTCAAAATTCTTAATATAATTACATCTGCAAAGACCCTTTCTCCAGTCAAGTTCATGTTCATGAGTTCCAGAGATTATGGCCATGTTGGACATATCTTTTTTGAGGCTACCACTCAACCAACTGCAAAACCCAAGGCAGATCATGTCTCCGCTCTGCTTGGAACATGTCCTCCTCACTGCAGTCTAGGCAGCCCTGCACATCAGCTCTCTGACGCATCTCTCTTTTTTTCCCCCCTGCCCACCCCACGACAGACACACAGGCCTCCTTGCTCTTCCCTACCCACATCAGGCACATTCTAGCCTCAGGGCCTTTGTACTGACTGTTCCCTCTGCTTGAAACACTCCTTAAGAAGTCCCTGTAGCTCTTTCCTTCCCCTCCTTGAAGTTTTTTTTCTCAGGTATCCCCTTCTCAGCAAGGCTCTCCTAGACTTCCTTAATTTTTTTTAATTGAAGATTTTTTTTAAAATTTATTCACTAGAGAGAGCAAGCGAGAGCACAAGTTGGGGTGGTGGGGAGAGGCAGAATGAGAGAGGGAAGCAGACTCCCCACTGAGCAGGGCGCCTGACATGGGGCTTGATCCCAGGACCCCAGGATCATGACCTAAGGCAAAGGCAGACACTTAACCAACTGAGCCCCCCAGGCACCCCTCAACCTCATTTAAAATTGCAAACGGGCGCCTGGGTGGCTTAGTGGGTTAAGCATCTGCCTTCAGCTCAGGTCATGATCTCAGGGTCCTGGGATCGAGCCCCCGCATCAGGCTCTCTGCACAGCAGGGAGCCTGCTTCCCCCTCTCTCTCTGCCTGTCTCTCTGCCTACTTGTGATCTCTGTCGAATAAATAAAGAAAAATATTTAAAAAAAATAAAAATAAAAAAATAAAATTGCAAACAATCCCAACCCCACCCCAACCCCTGCCCTGCTTCTCTATGGCATTTATTACCTTCTAACATATAATTTACTTACCATCTCGTTTTTTGTCTGTCTTCCCTGGTGTCTATTTTGTTCACAACGGTACTTCCAGTGCCTAAAACAACACCTGGTACACAGATACTAAGTATGTGTAAAATTAATGAACAGCCTTATGAAAAGTAAGTACTATTGTTACCATGCCCATCTTACAGACAGGAAAACTAAGGCATGTTGTCATTTCTCAAACAGTCACATAAGGGCTGCAGCTCTCATTCAAATCAGGCATCTGGTGCAGGACCGCAGGTATCAACAGCCTTGCAATCTATCCGGTCTAAAACGCTTCTCCGGCACGAGTTTTCTTTTTAAACATTTTAGAGGTATTTTGATAAAAATATAACAAGTTAAAGTTAAAAGCAACAATTTGAACAAACATCATCTATCTTCTTCCTATTTTTGTTGTATTTGTGGGCATCCCATCCCTCCCATCTCCATGCCCTACCTCTCCCTCCGTTTTGCTCATTTTCTCTTCCCTAATTTTACATCACGTGCTGTTCCAACCGCAGATTTTTGTTTGTTTTTAAATACTCTCTACCCTCAACGTGGGGTTCGGACCCACGACCCCGGAGACCAAGAGTTGCATGCTCTACCGACTGAACCAGCCAGGCGCCCCCCCCCCCAACCCTGTATTCTTAAATAAAACATTTCTCACCAAGGCCTTCGCAGGTAAATAAAAGGCAAATGTTTTCTGCCCCGTGCCTCCCCTCCCCCACCTAGCAACGCTCCGGTCAGCCACCTCTGAGACTTAGCCTCAGCTTCCCCTGCTGACCTCTCAATTCCAAATAACCTTGATCTGTTGCCACTTCTTGCTGGATCCACTTGGCCCATCCGCATTTGTTCCTCTACAGTAAGAGGAGGGGATCCAGCTCTGTTCTGCCCTGGCCAATCTGGGATCGGACTTTGTGGGGGAAGGGGTTTCCAAATTATCACTTCAGATCTAGGCTGGATCTTTCGGTGAGGAGAGAACCTAGCTCCCTTTTGGAATTTTCTATTTTTCGCCCTTCTTTTTTAAAATGACGGTAAAGCCTGCGCATGCCGGTGGGACGCAGCGACACCTGTGTTGGCTTGATCATTAGTCCTTAACCTGCGGAGATTTTTTTTTTCTCTGCTTTTCTGTAAGTCGTTTATATCGCACAATTTAAAAAAAGAAAATAGGCGTGCAAAAAAAAGCAGTCCTCATCCACCCCAGATCCCAGTCTCGAGGCAACCACTTCTGACGCTGTTGCTTCTCTCAGTGATTCAAGCCTTTTCTGCATTTATCTGTTGACTTCCTGCGTGGACGGAGGGGAGAGCGTGCCCCCCTTTTTTACTGGGGAAGGTGGGCGTGAAAGAGTTCTTCGATTCATTTCTCCAGCGGTGGTCTTAAATCCTTCTTGGGAGATATGAGATGGGAAATGGCAAATCTTGTTTTTCCTTCCAGCTAGAGCCTGGACTTCAGAAACCAAATTTTTAAAATCCCTATCAAAATATCAGTTGGCTTTTTTAAAGAAATCAAATACTGTTATCCAAACAGACTCCAACAGACAACCCACCGTCTCCTTCCTTCCGCCACCTTGCTCTCCACACCACCCCCCACCCCCGTAGCTTGGGTTGTATCTTCTGCTGATTTTATTCTCTCCATCTAGAAATCATATCATTCAACCCTGAGCTCTCCATTTTATTTTATAAGGCTTTTAAAAAATTTTTTTTGAGTATAGTTGACATTTCCTTTATACGTTTTTTAACGATTAATTTTATTTATTTTTGACTAGGTAATACATGCCCATGGTACAAAAATTCACAAGGTTCGTAGACAAGAAAGACGTGGGGTTCCTTTTTCTCTTTACCCGCGGCCTCCCTACCCCACACTGAGGCTCTTTGAGAGGGGGGTGGAGGGGTGGCAAAGCCCATCCCCCAGCCACGTAATCTACCCACCCCGGCCAGGTTGATGCGACTGTGTCTGGGGGACCCCGGCCCCCCTTTTCCCTGCGGTGAGCCGAGGCGGCCTGCGCACTGCGCAGACTCCCCGCTGCAGCGGGCGGAGCTCCGTCTGGCCCCGCCCCCTCCCTCCTCCCGCCCCTGCTCAGCTTGTTGGGGCAGTAGCTGGGGCCCCGCGGAGGTAGCTGCTGCCGCTTGCGGGGTAAGGCCGAGTCCCCTCCGGGGTAAGGTGGAGGAAGACGGCTAGGGGGATGGGCTGGGGACTGGTGGTGAGGCCCCGATAGTCGCGGGCTCCCAGCTTGACCTGTCTGGTGGGTACCTGTGGGTGACGGCAGGGCAGCCACCTGGAAAATGCTCCCTGGGTGGTCTCCGGGTGGTGAAAAGCCAAACAAAGATTTGGGGCTCCGCTGACCCCATCCACAGTTGTCTTTGGGGGAATGTCTAGGTGAGCTCTCGGAGAAGCGAAGATGCTAAGGAGCAGCGTGAGCGTTAATGAGGAGCAGCGTGGGCGCTCAGAGAGCCAGGGTGGGCAGCATAGACTGATGGGAAGAAAGCTAGATGTTAGACCTTGAGGGATTTCGAAATCCCTGCTGACCAGCGGTCAGCTTCCTCCTTTTGGGGTGGCGGGCCCCATGCCAGTGGCCCCCGTGATCGCAGACAAGGAGACCCAGTGGATCCCATGAGCCCAAGACTAATCTGGTTTCCGTGATGTTCCCCTAAGGCCCAGAGCACCCCCACAGTGCCAACTTTTGTTCCCCACAGTTTGGAGACCCTGACACACCCACTTTCCTGCCTGGTCTCAGCGTGTCCCCTGGCTGCCTGGCAAGATGAAGCCTAAACTGATGTACCAGGAGGTAGGTGGACCTGGGTAGGAGCCCAGTGGGATGGGGCTGGGTGCAGTGGAGGGCAGACACCCCGTCAAGCTGCCCTTTTACCCCCTCTACCATCCCCATCCCCCAGCTGAAGGTGCCAGCGGAGGAACCTGCCAGCGAGCTGCCCATGAATGAGATTGAGGCTTGGAAGGCTGCAGAGAAGGTAGGAGCCCACCACCACCCTCTGCCTGTCTCCGGCATGGGCTGGGTTGCCCGTCACAGGCTGGCTCATCGCCGCCTCCTCCTCCTCCTCCCCCCAGAAAGCCCGTTGGGTCCTGCTAGTCCTCATCCTGGCGGTTGTGGGCTTCGGTGCCCTGATGACTCAGCTGTTTCTATGGGAATACGGCGACTTGCATCTCTTCGGACCCAACCAGCGCCCAGCCCCCTGCTATGACCCCTGCGAGTAAGTTGGGGAGGGGGACCTTGGAGGGTCGGGGAGGAGCCTTCTCAAGCCTCCCACGAGGACACTTACACACTGGGCAGGGCATGCACGGAGCCACACCCACTCCCTGTGCCAGTCGGAGGTGGTCACAGCCGCCCAAGTGCCCTGTCACAGGGGCTTCCCTCCATCCGCAGCCCCTTCCCCCAACACTGTTCCCATGACGGCCGCAGCATCATCTTCTGTCCAGATCTGTGAACAGACACGCACACACAGACACACACGGCATCTCCCATCACATTTGTGGACACATACACACACACATACATAGGTGTCTACATACAGGGTCTTCTTTCTGTATGTCTGGACAGACAGATGCACAGACACACAGAGAGTCTTGAATATGAGCACACACAGACAATATCGTCTTCCATTCTCTGTGGGGCAGACACAGGTTCCAGCCGGTTGTCTCTGGCCCCCTGTGGCTGATACCACCCTCCCTCACCTCCCAGAGCAGTGCTGGTAGAGAGCATTCCCGAAGGTCTGGACTTCCCCAATGCCTCCACGGGCAACCCCTCCACCAGCCAGGCCTGGCTGGGTCTGCTTGCCGGTGCTCACAGCACTCTGGACATCGCCTCCTTCTACTGGACTCTCACCAACAACGACACCCACACTCAGGAGCCCTCTGCCCAGCAGGTACCTGGTAACCTGGGCCCTGGTTGGTGGGGGGTGGTGGTGAGGGAGTGAAGAGGGCACCCCGGTAGCCTGGGACATGGGCACGTCTCACACAGCGAGTGGGACACAGGTGATTGAAAGCAACTGTCTTCACATGGTCCCCTGGACTGGAGGCATTTGTCACAGTCATCTGGAAGACTCTGAATGTCAGGTTGTGGGTTTGCCTACAAGGGATTAGGCAGACTGATGTCACTCCCCCACAAGCTGCCCCAAACCCTGCTGTCCAAAGAAATGGAAGGAGCAGAGTGAATAACAGCCCAGCCTCAAGCCAGCCAGCCACCGCCCAGCTGTGTGACCTTGGGCAGGTCGCCTCACCCCCCTCAGCCCTCAGTTTCCTGATCTGTAGAATGGGGCCAATACATAGCAGTTGCCCTTCTGAGAAGAAAACAGGCCCATCCGTGCAGATCCCTATGCAGCATCTGACACAGTCAGAGCATTCGCTTTATATCCTCGTTACAGTGTACAGGCACGCTTTTAAAAAAAACAGAAAACTGACCTCTTCCTTGCAAAGCACGCTGAATTTGTCCCTCCTTTTATCTTCCCCCCTGCTATCTCTTTTTGTCAGAAGTGGGGTTAACATTTAGTAAAACTGTGGGACTTCCTGAGCACTGCCTAAAAAAAAAATAATTACAGAAGTAAAAATGATAGGAGCGCCCACTCCCTGCTGGGTCCCACTGGAGTGGCTCAAAGCACCAAGCATGGCCATAGGGAACCAGTGAATGAGTTCAAATCCCATGTTGCCCCTGAGTTCTGCAGTGCCCTGTTTTTTCCTCCGCACCTTGAGGATTATACTCAGCCCTGCCCCATCCATGAGCGTGGTGAGAAATCGGTGAGTTCAGAGGAGTAGGGGCTTAGAATGGGGCCGGGTCACAGGAGGAGACAGGGAACCCTTGGCTGTTACTGGCCTCATCAAGCCTCAGCTGTACCTTCCCGGCCCCTCCGGCCTGTGCCATGCCTCCCAATATCCTGCAAGGTGCTTGAAGGTCCCCGCAGTGCTGGGCATTGATGCTTCCAAGGCAGGATCTTGGGAAGGTCCCTGGCAGAACAGGAGTGGCTGGGAGGCCCTGGCAGGGCCCAGAGCCCCAGTAATTAAAAGAGATGAAAGTTTTTAAGAGCCTGTAAAGCCATCCCTCAGCGTGCTGGCGAGTGGAAAGCCTGTTCACTCCTGATTGCAAATTGGGACCCAATAGGAAAACAGCCTTTTTGGGGAAGGGGGGCTTCCTGGGGTTAGAGAGCTGGCCGGCCCAGCCTCTCAGAAGCTATCCTTTCTCTGCAGGGTGAGGAGGTCCTCCGGCAGTTACAGACCCTGGCCCCTCAAGGTGTGAAGGTCCGCATTACCGTGAGCAAGCCCAGTGGGCCCCAGCCACAGGCTGACCTGCAGGCACTGCTGCAAAGTGGTGAGCTGGGCTGGGCAGTTGGGGGGTGGGGGCTGGGAGGCGGGGCTTGGCCTCTGGGCCGGTCCTGATGCTCTGTTTATCCCAGGTGCTCAGGTGCGCATGGTGGATATGCAGAAGCTGACCCACGGTGTCCTGCACACCAAGTTCTGGGTGGTGGACCAGACCCACTTTTATATCGGCAGTGCCAACATGGACTGGCGCTCCCTGACCCAGGTCTGCCTGCACCCTGCCCAGCCGCCCTCCATGACGGCTCCCTGCCCCACTGGGCCCCCAGCCTCCACCCGCACCCCTCTTCAATCCCAGAGTCTTCTCTGGCCAGTCTCTGAAGTGGCTTCCTTCCTCCCTCCCACGTGGGCTGGCTCATTGCCACCCCCGCCAACCCAGAAAGCCCGTTGGGTCCTGCTGGTCCTCATCCTGGCGGTTGGGGGCTTCGGTGCCCTGATGACTCAGCTGTTTCTATGGGAATATGGTGACTTTCATCTCTTTGGGGTGCCTCCCCTCAAATCCAGCCCTCCCCTGCTCTTAGAAGCCTGGGGTTTAGAAGCCTCTGATCCCTGATGACAGCTGCCAGCCCCACTGCAAGGCATTCAAGGCCCTGTCCACTGATTGGCCCTTCATTATTCAGTTCCTTGAATGCCTGCTCTAAGCCCAAGCCTGTCCCGGGGGATGCTGAGGACATGGTGGTAAGCGATGGGAACTGCCAGTCCAGAGTGGTGACGGGCTGGTCACCAGGGTCAGGGCCAGGATGGGGGACCCAGGCCAAAGTATCAGAAAATGTCTTCCAAAGGAGGTGACAACTCAAAGGACACTTGAAGCAGAATTGGCACAAGACAGGAAAGAAGGTACAGCTTAGGCAGTGATCATTTATAGACCCAACAAATATTTCCCAAGCCTCTAATCTAACCAGCTCTTGTGAGAAGATGCTGAAGACAGAGCCATGGCTAAGACATCCCCAGTGCCTGCCTTCCTGGTCCAGTGTCACCAGAGACAGACATGAGGGAAACCCAAGGGAACATGAAAGCCTGGAGGAATGCCTGACACAGCTGGGGCAGTCCAGAGAGGCTTCCTGGAAGAGGAGGCTGTCAGCCGAGACCTAAGAATGAGTAGGAGCTTGTTCTGTGGAGGGTAGAAGCACAGTATATGTGAAGGTTCAGGAAACCTGGCTCTTTAGAATAACCAAATGACTTTCATCAAAAGTTGGCAAGACTTTAGCCTCGAGTCAAGTTCATGCCCGTCCCAGGACTTAGTTCCGGTGGTGGTGGCAGGGGGTGGGGGGACGGGGGACTGAGGGACAGATAAGATAAGGGGAGATTGAGGGGCCAGGGACAGGAAGGGGGGGCAGGAGGCTGTAGGTGTTCATGTCACCCGTGGGTGCCAGGCCATCACCCCAAGGCTCAGCACCGCCCTCCCGCAGGTCAAGGAGCTAGGAGTGGTCATGTACAACTGCAGCTGCCTAGCTCGGGACCTGACCAAGATCTTTGAGGCCTACTGGTACCTGGGCCAGGCGGGCAGCTCCATCCCGGCCACCTGGCCCCGGCCCTATGACACCCGGTACAATCAGGAGACACCAATGGAAATCTGTCTCAATGGAACTCCTGCTCTGGCCTACTTGGCGGTGAGTCTTTAGGGGGAGGGGCTGAGCCACTCATGGTCTCTGTCCAGCCCCACCCAGTGATGGGGAAGCGGGGGCGGGAAGAGGGTCCTGACCCCTCACTTCTGTTCAGTCTGCTTGGTCTGGGGCCAAGGCTATGTCCCAACCTCCCCAAGCCTCAGTGTCCTCTCCATGGTGGCTCTCATAATTATCTGCGACCTTTAGGGCTAATGGGGAGGTCCAGCTGGGGTTTATGCACACTGAACCCCTAGGGGAGCCCTGCGCTATCGAGCAGTCCAGTATAGCTACATTCAGTTCTTTGCCCTTACAAGTCAGTTGAAATTAAACATTGCTCAAAGTTCGGCTGCGGAATTGCACAGACCCACGTTTCAGGTGCTGGGTAGGCCCAGGGAGCAAACGGCTGCCATGTTGAATGGTGCAGCCATAGAACGTTTCTGCCACCGTGGAAAGTTCTCTTGCCTGTGGCAGATACTGAGCTCTGGGAGCAAGGCACTGCTGTTTGCAGCTCTTGATATCGCCCCCACTTGGGGTGGCCCGTCTGGGTCCCCTTCCGTCCCCTTCCGCGCCAGTCACCTGGCCAACCCCAGAGTCATTGGGGAGGGCCCCAGAAAGGCCTGGACGCAGGGACACGTGGTTCATTGGGGTCCTTTGCTCCATTGGTCTCGCACAGAAGGCTAAGGGTTCCCCCACGGCCACTTCCCCTCAGACCTTGAGTTTGCCATCTGTCACAAGGAGGGAGGGAAGCGGGTAAAGGGCCTGGTGTCGAATGGCACGTAAGGAGTGTCATCTATGTGGGCTGTGAGCAAGTCGGGGACACGGATGATTACAGGAGAGGTCCTTAAACCTGAACATACCTCAGAAGCATGAGGAGGGCTGGTTAAAACCCAGATTCCTGAGCCCCATCCCTGCACCCTGGTTCAGTAGGTGGTGTGCAGCGAAGCCCCCAAATTTGCAAATCTAACAAGCTCTAGGTGATGCCGTTGCTGCTGGCCCGGAGCTCCTATGTCTAGAACGCCTGTCTTAGAGCAAACATTCTGGAACCAAGCAGCCTGGGTGCAAATCCTGGCTCTATTTGTCAGCTGTGTGACCTTAGGCAAGCCACTAACTCTCTCTGAGCTTAAGCTCCCTTGCCTGTAAAACAGATATGGCAATTACCTGTCCCCTTCATGGAGGCTGTAGGATTCAGCGAGACCCACAGGACCGGCTTGAGACAAACTGTGCGTCCGTGGGGTCCGCGATGACGGCACCCTTAGCAGGCGCGTGTCTTAACTGTCCCCTCACCCTCCAGAGTGCGCCCCCACCACTGTGTCCCAGTGGCCGCACCCCGGATCTGAAGGCCCTGCTCAACGTAGTGGACAATGCCCGGAGTTTTATCTACATTGCGGTCATGAACTACCTGCCGACCATGGAGTTCTCCCACCCGCGCAGGTACAGTGGCCTCGCGGATGGGGCTCGGGGCGGGGACCCACCATGAGCAGGAGAGGGAGTGACCAGGCCAGAAAGCAGGCAGGACCAAGGCAAAGGGACAGATGGTGGGAAGCCACAGGGAGAGGCAGAGGAGACAGGGAGAGGGGGTCTAAACCCTTGAGACAGGAAGTGGGGACAGAGAAAAGTCTGAGAATCCTGGGGTTGGGGGGCGGGGCCGGGGAATATGGGCTGGAGACAGGATGAGTGGCTTGGGGGCAGGACTGGGAGCCAGGAGTAGGGCGGTCTTGGGGTTTAAGGGTGCCTAGAAGCTAGAGCAGGCTCCCTGAAGCTCAGGGGAAGGCCTTAAGTAAAGTTGCCCTCCAAATCCTCTACCCCCGTCCCCAAGGTTCTGGCCCGCCATCGACGACGGGCTGCGGCGGGCTGCCTATGAGCGGGGCGTCAAGGTTCGCCTGCTGATCAGCTGCTGGGGACACTCTGAGCCGTCCATGCGGGCCTTCCTGCTCTCCCTGGCCGCCCTGCGTGACAACCACACGCACTCCGACGTCCAGGTGGTAAGCACCCACCACACACCCAGCCCCCAGCCCTAGTGCTGGACAATATTGAAGGCGTAGCCCTCGTGGGGCTCACCTGTCACCTGACAGGGCTGGCCCTGAGGGATGGGGCCGTGCCATGACAGGGAGATCCCGAGTCGGGCCAGGATGGTGGGGCCCAGGGAGAGGGGGCAGGGCCCTGATGGAGGTGGCATCGTGGCCAGAATAGGGGGACCCAGAGGAAGCCTGTACCCCAGCCTGGGGGAGGGGGTTGAAGAGGACTTTCTGGAAAAGGGGACATCTGAGGTGAGACCTAAGGGACAGATAGGAGCCACACAAGAAGGAATGACAAGGGAGGCAGCTGGGTCTTCCCTTTTGGCTGGTGTTACTGATAGCCCAGCCCAGACCCCGGGGCTTCTACACCCCCACCCTGCAGTTCACGCTCCTTCCTTTTCTGCCCGCCCCTCAGAAACTCTTCGTGGTCCCCGCGGATGAGAGCCAGGCCCGAATCCCGTACGCCCGCGTCAACCACAATAAGTACATGGTGACCGAACGGGCCACCTATATCGGTGAGTGTCCCAAGCGCCCCCAGGGGGACAGGAGGGGAAGCGGACACAGCTCTGGGCTCTGACTCTCTGACCGCCCCCCAACCCCGCCATCACCCCCACCCCAGGAACCTCCAACTGGTCTGGCAGCTACTTCACGGAGACGGCGGGCACCTCGCTGCTGGTGACGCAGAATGGGCGGGGCGGCCTGAGGAGCCAGCTGGAGGCGGTTTTCCTGAGGGACTGGGACTCCCCATACAGCCATGACCTTGACACCTCAGCCGACAGTGTGGGCAATGCCTGTCGCCTGCTGTGAGGCCCTGGTCCTGCAGACAGGCCGAGGCCTGCATGGCCACTGCGGACCCAGATGTCCTGGCTCCCGGCCCCTGTCCCCGTGCCCCTGCTTCTGTGTGACCCATCGTGGCTCCACTGGCTCTCTCCCCTGCTCTCCCACCTCTATCTCCGTCCCTACCGGCCTGATGCTGCGGCCCCGGGACCCAGCCCAGCTGGGAGAGGGATCAGCCCCCAAAGAAATGGGGGTGCATGCTGGGCCTGGCCCCCTGGCCCACCCCCCTTTCCAGGGCAACGAGGGCTCCAGGTTATAATAAGAAGTAAATAACTTGTCTGTACAGCCCGTGCCGGACCTGAGTGGTATGAAGTGGGGCGTCGGGGTAGGGCACAGCTGGCATCCCCCTCTCTTGGAGACCTGGTGTTGGCAGAAACCTCGGCATATTACCAGCATGGTTTGGCAGGGCCTGAGCCCACAGCACGTGCTGGGCCCTTAGCATGGATTTGGCATGTGCTGAGCACACAGCATGGGACTGGCGTGTGCTGAGCCCCGAGTGTGCGATGCCCACGAGCCAGTATGTGCTGAGCGTGTAGCGTGTGACCACACAGCCTGGCGTGAGCTGAGCCTCATGCAGCCAGCACAAGGTAGCGAGCACTACACACTTGGCAGGTCTCCAGAAGGGGACGCGCCGGACCATCACCGGCTCCCAAGGGTGGCCTCGCAGGTCCAAACACCTCAGGGTGCACCAAGCATAAACTGATGGCCGCCAAGGGAATTTATCCTTAGCCATGACCCAAGCAGCGGTGCGGGCATGCGAAGCCTATCCACGTGGCAAGGGCAGGTCACCAGACGAGACCTTGGGGTTTGGCAAGCTCGGATTAGCACCTGCTGAGCACCGGGAACGTTCTGAGGACGGATCCTCACGTGCCAAAGCTTAGCATATTCAGGGGATGGGTCAGCCTGTCCCTCACGGTGCGATGGCAGCCCAGCCTCCATCCTGAGCCAGGGGCCGATGGGGCGCAGCATCGGAGAGCAGGGCCCTGGGCGGCCAACCTGAACCCCACCCCAGCTCCAGTCCAGGCCTCAGGCGGGGCTGCTGAACAGTTCTTTATTGAAATGGGCAAGGCCAGTGGGGCCGAGGGCATGCTCAGGGCCAGCGGGGGCAGCCCCCTTCCTGTGTCCCTTTGGCCTGGGGGGCGAGGGGGAGGCGACGGGCCAGACCCCAAGGCCCTCCTGTGTTCAGGGGGTATGTGCTGGCATGCACCATGGGCGAGGGTATTGGGGGATTTCTGGATAGCTATCTTTCTGTAAGAATAATTTGTGGGTTCAGGAAATGGCTTCTCAGGAGGGGATGCCAGCCCCACTAGCGCAGCCCCCAGTGATGGGCAGGGGTGGGGTCACCATCAGTGGTGCCCACTGACGTGCTGCAGAAAGCTGGTGGTCCGGGAGGGACCATGCGGGTGAGCGTGGCGGGCTGGGAGCCCCTGAGCCCGTGGCCCCCTGACACCCTCCAGGGTCCAGTCTGGCTCGCTCAGCCATTCCCCAGGGCAGCTGCTGGGGTCGAAGAGCTCAGGGCCTGGCCTCTGTTAGGAAGAAGAAACGACCATCAGCCAAGGAGCCCCCGGCCCTGGGAACCACCAGCCTGCCCCTCCTGGACTCTTCTCCAGTCCCAGCTGAACCCTTGTCACTTCCCGAAGGTGATTTTGTAGATCCCAAATGCAACTTAGGGGTTCAAACAGTGTGTGCAGAAACCTTAATGTGTTCTGAGGGACTATTAGGGTCTCTGAGGCTTTGTTGCTTCTTCCTGGGGTGGGTGAGCACCTGCTAAGGCCTTGTTCTGAGTGCTGGGCCTTTATCACATCCTATAGGGGGATTAATGCATTCTGACTTTCTATACATCAGGAAGGTGGATTAATGTGTGCTGAACCTCATTACATCATAGAGTAGATTAGTGTGTGCTGAACCTTCTATCCTGAATATGGGTTAGTGTGTGCTGAGCCTTTTATCCTGAATATGGGTTAGTGTGTGCTGAGCCTTATATCCCAAATGTGGGTTAGCGTGTGCTGAGCCTTCTATCCTGAATGTGGGTTAGTGTGTGCTGAGCCTCACCACCTTGTAAGGGTGGGTAAGTATGTGCTGAATGTTACATCCTGAGTACGGGTTAGTGTATGCTGAGCCATATCAAATCCTAATCATATTCTGTGTGTGGGTTAGTGTTTGCCGAACCTTGTCACATCCTGAGAGCGGACACGTATGTGTTGAACCCTGAGCCAGCTGCAGCCTGTCCCCGCCATCCTGGAGCTCATCCTGATCCCAGAGCCACCCACACCCTCCTGGCCCACTGGGCTTACATCAGCATCCATGGTCATATCCTTGACGTCTGGTCCATCCCCATCCCGCTGTGGGAGGCTGGGCGGCTCGGCCGAGGCCCCGCGGCGCTCTCCTTCGGCCCAGCCGCTGCCCCTGCACGGTCCCTCGTCCTCGGGGGAGGCCTGGCTCAGCCGGATGAGGTTGCTGAAGTTGGAGTCAGACTTGGAGCCTGCGGGTGGCTTGCGGGCCTTGTGGCGACCCACTAGGCGGCTGCCGTAGAAGGCCAGGATGGGCTCGGGGCCCGAGTCGGGCACCCGGCGGCCAGCGGCAGCCGCCTTGAGTGGGGCCAGCATGTCAGGAACCGCGTCGGCTCGGGTCTCGCCCCACAGCCCGCGTCCCACCTCCTGCAGACTCAGGTCGTCCAGCTGATCGATGGCCCTCTGCATGCCCGGCGCCTTCTCCTCGCAGAAGAAGGGCCCGCCGCCCACCACGCTGCCTGTGCCCACGGCCTCCTCCTCCTCGGCCAGCCGGTAGTAGGGGGGCCCGTCCTCCACGGCGGCCACGCCGGGTGTGGGCGGCTTGCCCTCCACCTGCAGCGAGAGGCGGCAGCCGCGCAGCGAGAGCTGGTAGTAGCGGGTGGTCTCGTGCGCGCTGCGCAGCTGCTGCATGGACACAAAGGGGTGGCGCAGGGCGGCGCTGGGGCTGATGCGCTCGTGCGACTCCCACGTCAGCATGCGTTTGATCAGCTCCACCATGCTCTTGAGGTCGGCGTGCTCCGCCAGCGCCTCGCGGTCCGGGAATGTCAGCCGGCTGGCTGCTCCGCCGCCATTCACGGTCTCGATCTGGTCCAATGACTTCAGCATGTACTTGCGGCGCTCCAGGGGGCGCACCTGGTGGGACACGGGGGTGGGCACAAGGCTGACGCCGAGTCCGGGCCCTCGGGGCTCCTGCTGTGGGGCCCACGTATGACCACGCCATCCCCGCCCCCAGCTTCCAGTCTGCCCCCCAGTCTGGTCTGGGGCTCTCTTGTGGCCGTGAAGCCCACACACCCAAACCTAGACTTCCCGTTCTGCCCAGGATCTGACCTGGAGCTCTCTTGCTGCGGTTAGGGCCACACCCACTCCCTATGGCCAGAGCCCCTCTCGTCTAACCCAGCGCCCTCCTGCTGCTGAAGGAAACCCACCAGAGTGGGCCCTTTGGTCTTTCTGCCATCTCACCCAGAGTCTCACTGAGCCAAGTTTCACTTCTCCCTCAGACCTCCAGTCCTCTCCAGAGCCATGGGTGCAGCCCCAACTAGTCACTAGCAGAGCGATGGCCCTCAACCTCTAGTCTCCCCTTGGAGTCAAATGCAGATCCTTCCTGCTGCTGTAGGCCACACCACCAAGCCCAGCCCACCAGGCCTCCAGGTGGTCCAACCAGCTTGCTCTACTAGCTTGCTGACCTCCCTTTGCCAGGAAACTCAGAACAGCCGCCATATATTTCCAGTGCCACCTTGGGTCTCACCCACATCTCTCTTGCTGTCACTTGCTGTGATTTGAGCTGATCCTCTAATCTCCAGTCCTCTCTGAGGTCTAGCCTAGAATTTTTTTTTCTCCATGCAGCAGCCCCCACATGACCAGCCCTCACCCGGCCTGCCCCACGATCTCCCTCCTCCCCCACCCACCTCCGCCTACCTTGGTCTCAGCCAGGTAGTCGGCAGAGGACTTGAGCTGCCAGGGGTTGCTGGCATCAGGGTGGGGGTTGCGCTTAAAGAAGTGGTGGGCCTTGCGGGCGGCGTGCAGCAGGTGGGGCTTGGGCAAGCCCTGGGTCTCACAGATGTAGCGCACCTGGTCGTACTCATTGTTGCCCGGGTAGAGGGGCCAGCCCAGGTGCAGCTCGGCCATGACGCAGCCCAGGGACCACACATCCACCTTCTCGCAGAAGGGTAGCCCCAGCAGGATCTCAGGGGCCCGGTAGAAGCGCGACTGGATATATGGCTCCTTGACATAGCGCACCTCGCTGAAAATGCTGGCTGAGCCGAAGTCAATCACCTGGGGAGAGGGGGTGGGGGAGGGGCCGGGGACAACCAATCAAGGTCTCCCCTGTGGTTCTGACCAGTGTCTTTCTGCCCCTGCCATCTGACTGTCACTGTGTCTGTGAGTCCTTATCTCTTGTTTATGTCTGTCTTTGCTCGTCTCTGTCTCTGGTTTTGTGTGTTTGTCTCTCTGGTTTGAACCGCTAGAACGTATGCCTTTAGGACCCCTCTCTTCATCTTTCACTCCACACCTTGTCCATCAGCAAAATCTTGTCAGCTCCACCTTCTGAACAGATCCAGACTGGGCAGCCTCCGCATCCCCAGCCTTGGCTGCTCCCCACCCCACGCCACCCTGTCCTGGGGCATCTCCCACTGAGTCTGATGTGGGGCCTCCTCGTTGCCCTCCCTGCTCCTCCCCTCTGCACCCCAGTTCACTGGTCATATGCACGCCACTGAGGGATCCTGTGAACGCCTGAGTCTGATCACATCCTTCCCCTGCTCAGAATCTCCCCATGGCTTTATCTTCCTATGATAAAAGTCAACTTTCCCATGGTGGCCCTCAAGGCTTGGGCAATCTGGCCATCACCCATCACCTCTCTGGCTTCAGCTCCTCCTGCTTCCCCTCTCACACAGGTGCCTCACTGTCCCTTGAACAAGCCAGACACATTCCTAGCACAGGGCCTTTGCACTAGCTGTTCCCTCTGCCTGGCATCTCTTCCCCCAGGTGTCCACATGGGTCCCTCATCTCAGGTCTCAAAAGTCAACTCAATGAGACCTCCCCCGCCATCCTATAAAAAAAATAGCATCTCCCACGGTTCCTATCCCCCTTCCTGGATCCCTGCTTTTTTCCAGAACTCTTTTTTTTTTTTAAGATTTTGTTTATTTGACACATAGATCACAAATAGGCAGAGAGGCAGGAAGAGGGAGAGGGGGAAACAGGCTCCCTGCCACCGAGCAGAGAGCCCAGCAGAGAGCCTGACATGGGGCTCGATCCCAGAACCTTGAGATCATGACCTGAGCCAAAGGCAGAGGCTTAACCCACCGAGCCACCCAGGTGCCCCTGTTTTTCTCCAGAACTCTTAACACCATTTCACATCCTATATGTTTTACCACTCAGTCAAGTTCATTGTCTCTCTACCCAGCTAGGATGCCAGTCTGGGGATTTTGTCAGTTCACTGTTGCATTCCTAGGTGCCTAGACCAGTGCCTGGCACACAGTTAGGGGCGCAATCAGGAGAGAATGAATGAGGGGGCTTTTGTCCCTGGCATGCTCTTTCCTTCTACTCTTTTTTGTATCGCTCTCTTTCTTTGCCCCTTCATTGCTTGCCTGTTCCTGGTGTCTCTCATCTCTCTGTGTCTCTACCTCTGTGTCACCTGCTGGGAAGACACCTCCCGGAAGCCCCACCCTCTTCCATCTTCATCATCAGCCACACGGAGGGGAAGGCTGAAAGTCTTTCTCTCCTGATGCCGCTGGGAGGCGCCCCGTGCCACTTTCACTCTGAATCTCCAAGACTCTCTGGACCCCTCCCTCAGTTCCCCCTCTGAGTTTCTCTGCTTTTCATTCAGCAGTCCCTCGTGTTCTCTCTGCAGAAGGTGGGATGATGGGAGGGTTATTAACCTGCACTCTGAGTGTGGGCGGCCGAGGCCTGAAGCTCAGAGTGTGAGGGCCCTGAGGCACTTGGCGGCCACAGATCGTTCATTCATCTGTTCCACAGACACAAGAAGGAGGGTCGATGCCAGCCAGGTGTTGTGGATGTGTCCTGTCTGCCTCCTGCTGTGTTTGTGGGAGTCTCTCCTTCCTTGGGGCTCTGTCCTTCCATTTCCAAAGGCAAAATGATCTGCCTTTTCCTGCCTGCCCCTCTCCCTGTGACTCTGACCTTCATTTCACATTGACTCCGCCCCCGCACTGTGCCGGGAAATGCCAAGGACACCATAGGGGCCACAACTGACCTGGTCCTGTCTTCACAGCCCCGCCCGCTCCTGGTCCAGACCCCTCACCAGACAGTGACAAGCTCAGAAGTGGACAGAGGGGCCAGGGCTGGGATGGGGGACACAGGTGGGGGTCCAGGGCAGAGGAGCTGAGGCTGGTTGAGGGAGCCCAGGGAGCTTGTGACATGTATAAGAGGTGCTTCTGTGTGCCCAACACAAGGTCAGGTCCTGGGTCAGGTCCAGAGGAGGTCTTCAGTAAGTGTTTGGTTTTTGTTTAAAGATTTTATGTATTCAGAGGCACCTGGGTGCCTCAGTGGGTTAAAGCCTCTGCCTTCAGCTCAGGTCATGATCCCAGGACCTGGAGATCATGATCTGAGCCCAAGGCAGACGCTTAACCATCTGAGCCACCCGGAGTCCCCAGGAAATATTTGTTAATGAACAACTGCCTGTGACGAAGCATGGAGCTTCCATCCTTCCAGTCGCTCGGGCCATCAGGCTCTCCTCTCCAATCAAGTCCTCTCTTATACCTCACATAAGATCAGTCAGCAAATCCTGTACCTACCTAGAACTCACTGTGTCCCTTCCTCCCACTACCCTGACTCCATCCCCACACCCGGGCTTCCCACTTGGAGGGGAGCAGCCACCCCTCACTGCCCTCCTGCTCCTGACCCTCACAGGCTGTTGCTCTCACACAGCCAGAGGGACCCTGGGAACACCTGAGGGTCCCTCTCTGCTCAGAAGCCTCCTGTGGCCCCATCTTACATGGAATAAAACCAGTCCTCATTGTGGCCCTCGAGGCCCTGTGTGTCCTAGCCTGTCACCTCCCTGGTCCCATTCCTCTCTCTTCTCACCCTGGCCTCCTGGGTGCTTCTCAAACACATATACTCAGATCCCTCCTACCTCAGGGCCTTTGCATGAACTCTTCCTTCTCCCCAGATGCTTCCCCCCAGATGTCTACATGACTACGTCCTTCCTTTGGGACCTTCCTCAAATGTCATCTTAGCAAGGTCTCCCTGACTGCCATGTCTACAATTTCGGTCACCACTGCCACCCCCAATCAACACCTCACCCACATCCTCCTCCTCCCCGCTTTATCTTTTCTCCTTCTCACTCACATACCACATTTGACTCATTTATCTTAGCAATTGTGCCCCCCGCCCCGAATGTCAGCCCCACATAGACAGGACCAGGCCAGAGGAGCTGGACTACGAATTGGAGAAGGAAGGAGAGGTCTCGGGTCTGGGACAGAGAGGATGTCAGAATCGGGACAGAGAGGTGGGGAGGATTTTAGGGCCAGGAGGTGGGGACAGGCATCATGGGCAGGGAAGGGGAGACACTCAAGGCTGGGAGGGGGGACACGGGAGACCTTAGTGACAGGAGAGTGTCCAGGGCTGGGGGAAGCTCGGAGAAGACAAGGAGGGGGGATGTGGCCATACCGGGGCTGCCCCACTCACCTTGACCCTGAAGGGGCAGCGGGTCTGGTCCACCAGCATGATGTTCTCGGGCTTGAGATCGGCATGGATGATCGCCAGCTCCTTGAGCCGGGCCAGGGCTCTGAGCACCTGCAGGGTAACCGTGCGGATGTGGCGGGCAGGCAGGGGTGCGAAGTTGTTCTCCTTCTGGAATTCGAACAGGTTTTGCTCCAGCAGCTCGAAGACCAGGTAGAACTTGAGGGCGTCGTGGAAGAACTCGAGGAAGCGGATGACGTGGGCCTCCTCGGGGTCCAGGCCCCGCATACACCGCAGCAGCTTTAGCTCATTCTTGATGATGCGGTTGCGGTAGGCATCATTCTTGAGGATCTTGATGGCCACCATCTCCCCCGTGCTTCGCCGCCAGCCCTTGGCCACCTCCCCAAAGGTGCCCTTGCCCAGCACCTCGATGATGTCATAGCAGTCGGTCTCAGACTGGATGGTGGCCATGGTGCCCCGGCCCCCGGGCGCAGCCCTGCCGCCACCCCCGCCCCACAGGCTCTGCCTTCGAAGGCTTCCGGCCCGCCACCGGCTCCGAGGCCCCCCCAGCGGGGGAAAGAGAACCGCACTCGTGCCTCCCGCTTCAAGGTTCACGCCCACCTCCCTGGCACCCCCCAGCCCCCTGGGCCACACTGCCAGTCCGCCAGGGGCCACACCCCTCCCCCAAAGCCCTCCTGGCTTGGGACGAGGGGCCCCAGGCCCCCCCGATGGGTTCCAGCGTTGCTGAGTGGCTCTGGTTCTGTTGTTGGAGACCTGAGCCCCAGGCTGGAATGGGGGGTGGGGTGGCCAGTGGAGCCCCCTCCCCCACCCCAGTGTCGGAATCCTGGAGGGGCTGGCCAGGTGAAGGGTCGACAGAGAAGGAAGTCCAATCCCAGACCTCTGGCACGAGGGACTGGGACATTCCTAAACAGAGGTGAAGAGCTTGGAGGATGTGTGTGTGTGTGTGTGTGTGTGTGTGTGTGTGTCCCCATGTGAGCAAACACCTGCCCCTTCCCGTGGCTGCCATGGGGGGAAGGGTGCGGCTCAAGCCAGGCCAGCTGGTAAAAGGTCTTGAATGCCAGGCTAAGGAGTTTGGACTCATCTGTCTGAGGGCCCTGGGGAGCCATAGAAGGGCTCTGAGCAAGAGAGTACAGGGTCAGATTTAGATGTCAGAAAGCTATCAAGCAAATAAGAGTGGATCGGAGGGGACGAGAGTGGAGGCCTGGACCCTGGAGCAGGGGGTGCTGGGGAGGAGGCTGGTGTATGAGACTGGCGGCCAGGAGGGCAGGCTGTGGGACTGATAGTTTGGTGCGGGGGAGGGAACCATCCAGAACAAGGCCCAAGGCTCAGGGATGGTCCCTGGGACAGGGACATGGATAAGGAACACCTTAGGGAGCAGATGCTGTCAGGTTAGACAAGTCTGGAGTGCTTTAGAAGCCTTAACCCGTCCTTACACATATATTTTAATAGCTCCATTTTATGGAAGAGAAAATCAAGACGCAAAGAAGTAGAAAAAAATGCCCAAGGCCACCCAGTTGGGTGCCAGCGACAGGCTTTGACCCCAAGCAGTCTGACTCTAGACCCAAGCTCCGAACCACTGCCACGTCCAGTGGGGGCACGTAAGGGACACTAGGTTCCCATGTGGACCACAGGGAGGGTGACATGGCCTGGGGACAGGGTGGAGATGGCTGAGGGCCTTGCAAGAGTCCTGAGGGCCCAAGGGGCATGAGGAGAGAGAGGAGTGGGGAAGAGAGAAGAGAGTTTTCAGAAAGGAGGAAGGGACCCTGAGAAGTCAGGACAAGGGAGACAGAGGAAGCCCTCAGCATGGCCATAGAGAAGTCACCATAGACACTGACAGGTCAGCCGTGGTGGGAGGGAAACCTCAAATGGGGGGAGGGGAGGGCTGGGCAAAGAGTGCGCGCCAGAGGTAAGTCACTCCTGCCATGTCTGGTGGGGATGAAGAGGAAGCACGTGACCAGGTGGTGACCCGGGGGAGGTCAGCTTTAATGGAGAAGGTACTGGAGTAAGCCAGGGGTGTGTGACAACTCAAGGGCACGGCGGGATGTGAGGAGAGCAGACAGACGGATATGGGCGCGTCAGGGGGACACTTGGGACTGGACAGAGTATCTTCTTGTTCCAGCCTGGGCCACCGCAGAGAGAGGTGGGGGAGTCTGGAGCTCCTTGGGGGGGGCTCAGGACCTCCGTGGGGATGGGTCCCTGGGAGCCAAGGCCCAGCCAGCCCTGATGGGAGTTGAGGACGCTGGGACCTAGTCCTAAGAGGACTGGAGTCTAGAGAGGGACCAGAAGGGGCCTTCTTGGGTGGGGCCAGGCCGGATGGGGCAGTCAAACCAGCCAGACAGGAAAGCATTCCCCGGGATGTGGAGGTGGCCTTGTGGATGAGAAGGTGGCCAGCAGAGGGCACATGAGTAGCAATTGGGCTGCTCTCTCAGGGCCCCCCAGGAAGGTCCTGGTAGGAGAGGCCTCAGCCTAGGGGTCTGCCTCAGAGGCCCTGGGGAGTTCTGAATGGCTAGGGCAGGACCCACTGTGAATCTTTCCTGACTCTCTTCAGACCTGGGGTGGCCCAGTATCTGCCAACAGAGGCTCTCCTGAGGCCAGGCTCCAGCAGGCCACCTCCTTGGGGAACCTCTTTCCCTGCACCCTCTCCACCCTCCCCTGTTCCTCTGACACACACACACACACACACACACACACACACACAGGAAACCCAACACAAGGCTACCTCTGGATTATTTTATTCACATGGTTCGGCAAGATACAGGCTCTCCTGCCAGTGAGCCGGGCATGAGGCCCCCCTGGCCCGGTCCCAGTCAGTCAGCCACCTCCCGGCCCTCTGAGGGGTTAGTGCTAGTTATCTCACACACAAAACAAGAAGGAGGCAGGAATGGGGAAATGGGAGGGGACGTTCCCTCTGCTCTGGGGCTTTAGACGACGGCAGCCTGAGCCCCCTCCATCCTGGCAGGGCCTGGAGCCCCTGTCTCTGAAAACCCCACACTGGGCAGCCGGACCTGGAATCCACCCTCTTCCTGGTCCCCACTCCCACTCCGGGCCTTGGGGCTTAGGGACACCCGGGGGAAGCGGAACTTGGGGGACTTCTCCCCACCAGGGGACTTGGGGGCTGCCTCGCCCTCCTGGCCCCGAGAGGCCTTAGACGGGGTGGCCAGGCCCACGCGGGGTAAGCGGACCCGGACTCTCCCTCGGCGCCCAGAGGCCCCTTCCCCGCCGCCCTCCCCCTCCTCCTCAGGGCTGGGGGAGCTCTCCCCAGAGACTGCCTCGCTATGGCTGAAGCCCACTCGTGGCAGCCTGAGTTTGGGGCTCTTGGTCTTCTCACCCTCCTCAACGCCCTCCTTGGCCCGAACCAGGGCAAATCGGGGCAGCCGCACCTTGAGCTTGTGTCCGGCCTCCCCGTCGCCCTCTGCCACCTGGAACTCAGCACGGCCGCCCACGGTGGGGGGGGAGATCTCCACGTCGGGTAGCGAGAGGTGGAAGGTGCGCTCAGCCCCTGGGGACTGGTCTCCAGGCCCCTTTTCCCCAGCCTCAGCTCTGGCCCCCAGTGCGGGCATCTTCAGCCTCAAGCCCCCCTCACCTGTGACTGCCTCACCCACCTGCGTGTCTCGGCCCAACCCCACGTCCAGCTCAACCTGGGGCACTGACACAGCAGGCATCTTGAAGACGCCCTCACCTACCAACAGCTCGCCACCTGCCACCTGGGCTCCAGGCAGAGACAAGGTCACCTGAGGCACCTGGACCCTGTAGCCTGCCGCGCCCTCCGCTGACGGGGCTGCGCCTTTGACCTGTGGCCCAGCGGTGGTGCCCAGGCCGGCCTCCCTGAAGCCAGACAGCTCGACCTGGGGCAGGGAGATGCCCAGGGGCATCCTCAGCGCCCCCTCCTGGCCCTCAGTGCCTGCTGGCCTGGTCACGGACACCTGTGGGCCTGAGAGCCGTACCCCACTGACAGCTACCGCCCCCTCAGCCCTCCCTTCCTCCTGGGCCCCCAGGGTGACCAGCTCCACCTCAGGGATCTTAAGCTGCCCAGCCACAGACTCAGGCTTTTCTCCTGGGCTGACACGCCCACCCTGGATTTCAGCTTCCTTCCCCCGAGCCAGCCCAAAGGAGGGCATCTTCAACTTGGGCATCTTCACCTTCCCATCCCAACCCCAGCCCTTGCCCTCCAACTCGGCCACCCCTGGTGCTAGTTCTCCCTCCTCAGCATCCTGGCCCCTGATTCCAAACTTGGGCAGGGCAAACCTCGGCCCCTTGACCTTGACGTCAGCCCCTGCCACCTCCACCTTGCCCGTGGGCAGACGGGCATCCAGGCTGAGCTGCGGGATGGACAGATCGAGAGCAGGCAGCAGGCCTGCCTCCCCTGCCCCTTTCACCTCAGCCTCAGTCCCCGCTCGGGCCTTGGGGAGTGAGATGGCGAACTTGGACACCTTCAGCTTGGTGGCTCGCCCAGCCCCCTCAGCCTCTGCCTTGGCCACTTTGGGCCCCGAGAGTCCAAACTTGGGCAGGGAGAACTTGGAGGAGGGCTTGACTTTCATCTCCGTCACCTCGAGCCGCCCTTCCTCTACTTCCACAGTGGGCAGCTGTGGAGTGACGATTTCAACAGAGGGCATTCGGAAGGTCACTTCCCCGACCCCTGCGGCCACCCCAGGGCCCTCTGCCCGCTCCACCTTGCCCACTTCGGCTGCTGGGACCTGCCCCTCCAGGCTGAGGGCCCTCGGCAGATCTAGCTCCACGGAGGGCAGTGTGAGAGTGGCGATGCCCACACGAGCCTCGGGACCTACCTCTGGCTGCAGACAGGGCAGTGTCACCCGCTTCCCAGAGACCTCAGCCCCTGCCTCGCCTGCCTTGCCTCTCGATGGAGACTCTGCCCTCCCTAGCTTGGGCATGGTCACCTTGGGCATCTTGAAGCCAAATTCCACCCCCTCTGCCTGTTCGGCTTTTAGCTGCACCTCCGGAGCCTTGGGCAGCTTCACCTCAGGCGCCTTCGGAAGATGCACCTCTGGGACCTTGGGCAGCTGCACCTCAGGGAGGTGGACGTCGGGCACAGCCATCTCGGGCACCTTGGGGAGTTTTAT
>PISX010003862.1:0-130279 GCA_004024625.1 Mellivora capensis
ATTTTTAATTCCATTTTGATCAGAAAACATACTTTGTATGATTTCAGTCCTTTGAAATTTGTTAAGATTTACTTTGTGATCCAGCCTAAGATCTAGTTGGTGAATGTTTCATGTGCGTTTAAAAAGAATATGTATTCTGTCCTTGCTGGGTATAGTGTAAAGGTCATTTATATTTAGTGGTTAATAGTGTTTTCAGATCTTCCTATCCCATTTTCCAATTGATCTTAGCCAAAGGCTGAGAAGTGATTATTCTCACTTTTCTCTCCTTCTATTTCTTTTTCTTGCTCTTCCATCAGCTACTGATATATATTGAAATATCAAAGTATGGTGGTGGATTTATCTCGTTCTACTTTTAGTTCTGCAGTTTTGTTTCATGTTTATCCCCCAGCTTACTCTTTATTGGGTCACATCATAGATTTGCTGTGTTCCTCCACAAAGGGTCACAGTCCTTTTTAGGAAGCTTTCTACTTACTCTCTGTGCTTGCACTAGGTCCTTTGAGGCCTAGTGGTGGCAGTGGCTTTCCGTTACTGCTGGTCCCGGGACACTGCGCTATCCTTGCTGGTTTTCGTAAACTCTGCCCCACCTTCACAAATGGTTCTTTTATTCTGCTCTCCTCAGTTACTCAGCTTGAATGTACCGTCTTTTTGTTGGACTCCTGATTGATAAATGGATATGTTTAGGAAAAAACACTTCAGTCAGTAGGAAAATCCAGTGCAAAAACCTGAAATGAGTATGTGTCTCACATGTTCAAGGAATAGTTAGGAGATCAGGTGGCTGGAGTAGAATAGATCCGGAGGACACTGGCAGGAGATGAAGTAAGAGAGGGAAAGGAGGAGCCAGATCAGTATAGCCCTTGGGCCATTGCAACAATGAAGATTGAGTGAGAACTTGCATTACCTGACTCCTATTTTATTTTGATCACTGTGGCTGTTCTGTTGAGAATAAGCTTCAGGGTGCAAGGGTTGAGACAGATCTGTCAGCGGTAAGAGTTAATGCTGTTTGAATGAGAAAATAAGTTTAAGTAACAATAAACCTTTAACTGGCTTGGGTCAACATTGTGGTGATAGAGAATAAGGTGAGGGTGGACGATACTAGATACATCTTTTTTTTTTTTTTTAAGATTTTATTTATTTGACAGACAGAGATTACAAGTAGGCAAGAGAGGCAGGCAGGGAGAGAGAGGAGGAAGCAGGCTCTCCGCGGAGCAGAGAGCCCGATGTGGGGCTCAATCCCAGGACCCTGGGATCATGACCCGAGCCGAAAGCAGAAGCTTTAACCCACTGAGCCACCCAGGCGCCCCGATACTAGATACATCTTAAAGACAGAGTCCGTGGGATTTTTTTGAGGAGGCTAGAGAGAAAAGTTAAGAATGGCTGCAAGATTTCTGGTCTGAACCCCTGGAGGGATTAAGTTGCCGTTAGCATATACTATGGGTAGAGCATATTTGGTGGAAAAGTTTTGAATATGTCAGGTTTAGCATATTTTAGGCATCTCATTGTCTGTTGGTATCCATGTTTGGAATTCTGCGGTCTGGGTTAGTGGAATAAATTTGAGAGCCAGGGATATGTTAGTTGCCTGAAAGGTGTAAGACTGAATGAGCTTATCCAGACGAGGTGGTAGGTAGAATAGAAAAGAGGCTGGAAAAGAGGACGTTGAGGAGAGGAAGAGCAAGCAAGGAAGACCTGGAGTCATGGTGAGGTAGGAAGGAAATGGAGGAGGAGAGGGAGAGAAAGGGAGAAAGAGGCGGAATCCTCTGTGGTGTAAGTGTTGAAAGGAGGCAGGGCCCCGGTTTTTCCCTGCCAAGTCCGGACAGCCAGCTGGGCTGTGGGTAGTAACCTAGGCTTAGCCAATGAAGTGCCCTGCCCAGGACTTTGAGTCACGACGGAATGATGCAGAGTTTACCACAGTTTACCTGTGGCAGGGTCCTTACTAGAAGATTCATCTCTGGACTAAAGATGAATCATGATTTCTGTAACTTAAAATAGTGTTTTCCCAACTTTTCTACAGATCTGAAAAATATCAAAATGAAAAGGGGAAAATGTTGTCCTCTGGTCGTGGTGTCCCTGGTGTGGATCTAGTGGTGCCAGGGGCGGTGTCTCAGTGAGCCTGTCCTGGAGTGTGACTTTGTGTGACTGCCGTGTTTCTCCATTGCCTTCCCTCCATGCTGTGGAATAGTTACCGAGCCGAGGTCTCTTCAGTCACCCACGCTTCCTGTGAGCTCCCTCACATAACTGCAACTCATGACTTTTTTACTAAGCTAGTTTGAGATGGGGTTTCTGCTAGAGAGTTATACGAAATAACTTGCGGGAACCACAGGTTACTTAGAGTCAAGATGAAATGAAGTAACATAAATGATGTGTCTATAACAATATTTGCCGAATAACCAGTATTCAATAAGTATTAGCTGATGTCTAGACTAATTTAGAGGAAGAGTCCTTTGATTTACACTCTAAACATACATGTTTTCTGTATTGGAAAATATAAATATACCTGTGTTTTACACGATGTTTTCTCTCAACTTGCCACATAGCTGCAATACATTTCTTTATCTATAAAATATAGATATATTTTTCAACAGGGTTACAGATTTCCTCACTTGTGAAGCCTCTGTCGCACATGGTTATTCTGGGAATGTATAAAGTACTTAGAAGATAGTAATCATTCAAAAAATGTTGGCTGCTTTTGTTACTATTACAATAATTTAAGGCCTTAGTCTCCATGTTACCTAACTAGCTCCCAGCTGGCAATGTTGAAAGTTCTGTTTTATACAGCTACTTTTTCTAAGTGTTGTTGAGCCCTTTCTAAGTGAAGTCCCAGGTGCAGATGGGATCACTATATCTATTTTACTGTGGGAGAGAGCAAAACAGAGAGGGTTTGGTTTAGTCCTGCACTTTGGAAGACCGGCCAGAAATTAATGTTACTTAAACAAAATTAGCACCAAGTAGAAGTGAGAACTTTTGCCTCTTTTGCTTGTTTCATGTAGGAAATCTTGGCATATAGGCTGGGGCTTTCCTGGAAATATTGCATTTTTGGGTTATGTTGCTAGAAAACTTGAAGTTGTATATAGTAAAAATAATAACCTATAAGGATGTAAAAAGGTTTAATTTGTGTTAAAAGTTGCCACCTTATGAATGCTTTGGATGATCTTAAGCAAAATGTATTCTTCTGTATTGTTGACTTTATTAGTATTGCTCTTAATGAGAAAATAAGGCTGGTTAATAAAATTCTGTTGTACTTCAGGATTTTTTGTTGTTGTTGTTTGGTTTTTTGTTTTGTTTTGTTTTGTTTTGCTAATGTAGGGTTTAAAATGTGAATCTTACCCATGTTTCCCTTTTCCATTATACAACTTATACTTTGGATACAAGTTTTAGAGCATAGTGGTTGACATAGACAGGTGTGTCTATGGGGCTGAACACAGGCAGATGTGGGTACATTTCTTTGGGTCCTTCTCTGTAGGGCAGGGCAGTCATCATTGGGAAGGGCATAGCGTGTGGTTTTCTTGTCTCTTGTAATGTTGTGTTTCCTTATTCTCTTTTTAGGTGATACAGTTAATATTGGAGATGTATCCTACAAATTGAAAACTCCTAAGAGCCCAGAACTTGTGCCGCAGAACTACAGTAAGGAATAGTCATTTATTTATGAATGAATAGCTTTTAACTTTTCATTATGGGGATTTTCAAACATATGCAAAACTAGAAAAAAGTATGAACATGATATACTTATCATTTATTTTGAACATTTATCCATGTATATCCATCTTTTAACTGACTCCCATTTTTTCTTTAAAACCCATCCCAGACATCCTATCACCTTACCCTTGAATATTTCAGTAAAACATTTTTTTCATGTACTATTCTTTCATTTTTTAAATTGGGATAAAATTTACATATAATAAAATGCACAGATCTTATGTATTCATTTTGATTAGTTTTGACAATTCTATAAAATTGTATAACTGCCAAGATTTACTTTCATCACCCCTGAATATTCTGTGCTCCTTTCTGTCTGCTCTGCCCTGGAAGCCAGTATTCTTGTTTTCTACCATGATGGATTAGCTTTACCTGTTCTTTAGCTGTCTATAAATAGAATAATATGATATAATTTTTCTGGGTGTGTATTTGGCTTCTTTCTATCAAGATAATGATTTTGAAATTCATCCATATTCCCATACTTATCAGTTTGTTTTTAATTGCTGGGTAGTATTGCATTGTGCATGTGGTAAATATACCACAATTTGTTTACCTGTTCTGTTGATAGACATTCGGAGGTTTTCCATTTTAAGACTGTTATGAATAAGGTGGTATGAACATTCCTGTACAAGTCTTGTAGTCATAACTTTTTACTTCTCTTGAATAAATAACTAGGAGTTGAACTGATGTGTCATAGGATGGATGGCTGTTTAACTTTATAAGACACTGCCAAACAATTCTCTAAGGTAGTCATGCTGTTTTACCCTTTGACCAACAGTGATGTTCTATATCCTTGCCACACATTGGAATTTCTAGTCTTTCGTTTTACTCATTCTACTAGGTATGAAATAGTAACTTGTGGTTTTTATTTTATACCAGCTTTATTGAGATATAATTAATATACCATAAAATTTAACTTTTTAAAAAAACTTACCTTTTAAAGTGTAGAACTCAGTGGTTTTCAATATATTCACAGAGTTGTGCAACCGTGCCCCATCTAACTTTCATCACACCCGAAAGAAACCTCATACCCATTAACAGTCACTCGTTGTTTTGACCTCCAACAACTGTATACACCACTCCCCCCACCCCAGCCTTTGGCAGTCACTAATATATTTTCTGTTTCTGTAGATTTGCCTACCCTTTGCATCTGACTTTTTTAACATCATGTTTCCAAGGTTCATCTGTGTTGTAGCATGTATCAGTACTGGATTCCTCTTATGACTAAATAATATCCCATGGTATGGCTCTACCATTTTTTGCTTATCCATTCATCAATTGATAGACATTTGGTTCGTTTCTACTTTTAGGTTGTTACAAATGATACTCTTATGGGCATTCACATAAGTTTTTGGACAGACATCTGTTTTCAGGTTTTTTGGGTATGTACCTAGGAGTGGAATTGCTGGGTCAGACAGTAACTCTATGTTTAACATTTTGTGGAATTATCAAACTGTTCTCCACAGAGGCCGCCCGGTTTTACATTCCCCACCTCCCATGTCTGAGGCTTCCAGTTTCTCCACATCTTTATTGACACTTACTACTGCCTTTTTATGATAGCCATCTTCACCAGTATGAAGTGGTATCTCGTGATTTGCATCTCCCTAATGACTCAGTCACTTGCTTGCTCAAAATCATGTCACTTCTTTTCTCAGAATTCCTTAAATGACTTCATACCTTAGGAACCAAGGTCACTCCTTACCTTTCATGATCTAGTCTCACCCTCATCTCCTGTTACTCTCCTTCCTTATTTCCAGTCACTGGACACAAAATAGATAATTTTTTGTTCACTCTTCAGATTCTTCCACTAGACTATGTGCTCCTTGAAGGAAAATATCACACTTTCAATCTAATGTAAGTTTCCAGTGACTCTCCTAAATGACTCTGCCATCTGTCCTCTCCACTCTGTCTCACTTTTCTTTTACTGTATTTTTTTTAGTTATTTTCTCAGTAGTCAGTCTAGAAACTACAATTGACAATTTACCTTGAAACAAACTTGTTCCTATTAATAATAACTTAATTTCAATTGTGTACAAAAACTTTGCTCTAAAATAGCTCTCTTCCCTTCTACTTCCTTTTTGCTATTATTGTCATCCAAAATATATCTTTATATGTTAAAATCTATCATCACAATTTTGTGTGATTACCACTATATGAAGTTGTCTTTTAAATCAGAAGGAAAGAATTACAAATAAAAATATGTTTATCCGGGACGCCTGGGTGGCTCAGTAGGTTAAGCGGCTGCCTTCGGCTCGGGTCATGATCCCAGTGTCCTGGGATCGAGTCCCACATGGGGCTCCTTGCTCCGCAGGGAGCCTGCTTCTCCCTCTGCCTCTGCCTGCCACTCTGTCTGCCTGTGCTCGCTCTCTCGCTCTCTCTCTCTCTCTGACAAATAAATAAATAAAATCTTTAAAAAAATATGTTTATCCTGTCTTTATATTTACGTATGTAATGACCTTTACTAGTATTCTTTGTTTTTTGTGTACATTTGAGTTACTGTCTATTTTGCATTCATTTCAGCTTGAAGGATGGACTTCTTTTAGTATTTCTTGTAGGGCAGATCTACCAGTGATGAATTCTCTCAGTTTTGGTCACCTGGAAATTTCTTTCTTTCTTTTTTTTAAGATTTTATTTATTGATTTGGCAGAGCAAGAGAGCACAAGCAGGGAGAACAGTAGAAGGGGAGGGAGAAGCAGGCTCCCTGCTGAGCAGGGAGCCCAAAGTGGGGCTCCATCTCAAGACCTGGGATCATGAACTGAGTTGAAGGCAGATGCTTAACCATCTGAGCCACGCAGGCACCCCTAGAAATTTCTTGATTTTACCTTTATTGGTAAAATAATATTTTTTTTATTATTCTTAATTTTACCTTTCTTGGCTAATAGGTTTTTTTTCCCCATCACTTTAAATATGTCATCTTATTGGCCCTGGCCACCATAGTTTCTGATGAGAAATCAGTTATTAATTTTATCAAGAATCCCTTCTGGGCACCTGGGTAGCTCAGTGAGTTAAGGCCTCTGCCTTCGACTCAGGTCATGGTCCCAGGGTCCTGGGATCGAGCCCCACATCAGGCTCTCTGCTCAGCAGGGAGCCTGCTTCCTCCTCTCTCTCTCTCTCCCTCTCTGCCTACTTGTGATCTCTGACTGTCAAATAAATAAATAAAATCTTAAAAAAAAAAAAAAGAATCCCTTCTAATGATGAGCCACTTGTTTTCACTCTCAAGATAGTCCATTTATCTTTGTCTTTCAATAGTTTGTGATGTGGCTAAGTGTGGTCTCTTTGACTTAGACTTATTTGGAGTCCGTTGAGCTTCTTGAATGTGCATACTAAAGTTTTCCATTAATTTGAGGGAGTTCTTTTGTAATCATTCTTCATTCTTAGTTCTTCCCTTCTTTTTTTTTTTTTTTTAAATATTTTATTTATTTATTTATTTGTCAGAGAGAGAGGGAGAGAGTGCACAACAGGCAGAGTGGCAGGCAGAGGCAGAGAGAGAAGCAGGCTTCCCGCTGAGCAAGGAGCCCGACGTGGGACTCGATCCCTAGATCATGGGATCTTGACCTGATCTGAAGGCAGCAGCTTAACCAACTGAGCCGCCCAGGCATCCCAGTTCTTCCCTTCTTTCTGTTTTTCTGGGACTCTCATTATGTGTGCGTTAATACACTAGATGGTGTCCTGTAGTTTTCTGAGGGCCTGTTAATTTTTCTTCATTCATTTTTGTTTCTGTTTCTTAGACTGGACAATGTCAGTTAACCTATTCAAGTTTGCTGATTACTCTGTCCTCTCATATCTGTTGTTGAGCCCCTTTGGTGATTTTTTTTTTCAATTCACTTGTAATTTTTGACTTTAGAATTTCTCTTTGAATCTTTTTTTATAATTTCTGTTTCTTTATTGATATTTTCTAGTGAGATATTGTTGTCATACTTTAAGTTGTTAGACTTTTGGGGAGGGTTCTTTGAACATATTTATAAAAGCTAATTTAAAGTATTTTCTACTGAGTTCAGTGTCTGGCTTCCTCAAAGATAGTTTTATTGACTGCTTTTTTCTTCTGTGTATGCTATAATTTCCTATTTCTTTGCGTTTCATACTTTTTTTTTTTTTTTTAAAGAAGACCTATTAAATAGTATAATTTGACAACTCTGGACATCAGCTTCCCTCCCTTGCCTAGGGTTTGGTTTTGCTCTAGTTGTTTGTTTAATGACGTATGTAGACTTTTTCTCTGAAATCTGTACCCTTTGTCGTATGCAGCCACTGAAGTTTCTGCTCAGTTAGCTTACTGGCCCGTCAGTGATGGTACAGAGATTTCTTAAATGCCTCAAACAAATCTCTTTTCCCCGTTTTTGACCATGGCCTGTGTGTGCATATTGGACATGATTTCCAACAAAGATCCAGAGGCAGCTTATAAGTCTGTCTTCCTCCTTGTGGAAAGCTTCAGTGTCAGCCAGAGGTGAGCCATTAGGCCCTTCTCAGAACTTTCCCAGACATGTTCATGGCCTTCTAGATTCCTAGACATACACTGTAGTTTTTCAGGCCTTCCTTTGGACATCTTATTCCCAATTTTTCCTTTTAAGTTGTTTGTTTGTTTTTTGGTCATCCTTTTGTTAGCTCCAACTGGTTTTAGTGCCTCAGGCAGCTGTGATGTTAAACAGTTGTTAAATTTTTTTTTTTTTTTGGACAAACACCCTGGGGTAGTGTTGTTTACACACTGGGAGCTCTGAGTGGGTCAAATGAAGTCAAATTCTAAAAAAGGAGCTTTTCAGGGAGCTGTTAGAGGAGTCAAGTAGGGGTAGTTTTCTAGGGCCTGGAGGATTAGGAAGCTGCAACCCTGTTCTGTCCCCTTCAGTGGTTGCCAGCCTGCTGGTTTGCACCAACATTGTGGGTGGTTGGTATCAAGATTACTCCAGAGCTGGGGAGAGAGGTGGGAACAGGACAAGTTAAAAGACCACAAAACTTACAGTTCATACTAAGGTTCACACATTTTTCTTGGATAAATGCTTGTTAGATTGTTGAAAGTCTCTTGTTAATTTCTAGAGTTCTGAAAAAATGAATTTTGACAGTTTTTGCCGGTGTTGCCATTGCTTTTATGGAGGAGTGGATTTTCAGAGGTCCTTGCCTTGCTCTTCCAGTAGTGCATGTTTAGTTTACATGTCCCTGAGGAGTATGATATTCAATTTATTTTCTAATGCTTCTTGGTTATTTGTATATCTTTTGTGATGTATCTGTTAAAATATTTTGCTTATTTAAAAAAGCGGATTTTGCCTCTTTATTGTTGACTTGTAAAAGTTCTTCGTATACTCTAGACTCAAGTTCTTTGTCATATATATGTATTATGAGCCACCCAGGCACCCCTCTTTTTTTTTAAAGTAAGCTCCACACCCAATGTGGGGCTCAAACCCACAACCCTGAGATAAGAAGAGTTGCATGCCCTCCTGACTGAACCAGCCAGGGGTCCCTCATCTGTTGTCTATCTTGACATGTGTTTTTATTTCACTTCCCCCCTCACTGGAAATGGAATGCCAGTTTTTATTCTGTTTTGTTTTTCTTTTTTTAGTCCTTTAAAGACATCATTTTATTGTCTTCTGGTTTCTATTGTTTCTAATAAAAAGTGTGCTATTGTTTTTGTTGTGCCCATGGTTGTTATTTGTCCTTTCTCTCTATCTACATTAAAAATTCTTCTTTTTATCTCTTAATTTTTTAATGAAAAGTTTGGCTTTGATGTACATATGTGTGTTCTTTGAATTTATTTTCTTTGCTTTCTCTGAGTTCTTAAGTCTCTGGGTTAATTTGGAAGTTAATTTGGAAAATTCTTGGCCATAATTAATAATTCTTGGCCTGATTTTCTTTTCAGCTTTGTGCAGTCTTAGTTTGATCCTGTCGGATGATTCATTCATTTCTATTAATACATTTTTCATTTTTACCTCCATTCATGTTTTCTTTATATTTTCCATCTCTCCTGCTTGAATACATTCATGTTGTCCTCCTTTTGCACTAGATATTTTAACATATTTTTCATGGTCTGATAATTCCAGCATCTAGGCCACTTTTAGAACTGCTTTTATTGATTTTTGAGTATGGATCACATTTTAAAAAAATTTAAAAATTTTTTTATAAACATATAATGTATTATTAGCCCCAAGGGTAGAGGTCTGTGAATTGCCAGGTTTACATACTTCACAGCACTCATCATAGCACATACTCTCCTCAGTGTCTATAACCCCACCACCATCTCCTAACCCCCCTCCCCCCAGCAACCCTCAGTTTGTTTTGTGAGATTGAGTCTCTTATGGTTTGTCTCCCTCCCGATCCCATCTTGTTTCATTTATTCTCTTCCTACCCCCCAAAACCCCCATGGTACATCTCCACTTCCTCATATCAGGGAGATCATATGATAGTTGTCTTTCTCCAATTGACTTATTTCGCTAAGCATAATACCCTCTAGTTTCCATCCACGTCGTCGCAAATGACAAGATTTCTTTTGATGGCTGCATAGTATTCCATTATATATATATATATATATATATATATATATATATATATATATATATAATCACATCTTCTTTATCCATTCATCTGTTGATGGACATCTAGATTCTTTCCATAGTTTGGCTGTTGTGGACATTGCTGTTATAAACATTCGGATACACGTGCCCCTTCGGATCACTATGTGTATCTTTAGGGTAAATACCCAGTAGTGGATCACATTTTCTTGCTTCTCAGTTTTCCTCATAATATTTTATTATATGCCAGGCATTGTATATAAAAGAATGGTAGAGACTGAAGTAAATGATATTTACCCTAGAAAAGAACATGCCTCTTCATCTCCTAAGTCCCATATTTGGGGGGGGGGGAACTGGAGGAGGAATGCAGTGTCAAACCAATATATGCTTGAGCTCTGACTGGGCTTTGTTGTAGATTAGTTAGATTCCATTTATCTCTGCCTTCAGAGGTACTGAGGAAGAGATCAGGACTTTCTCTTTAGTAATGTCCGGCATGTGAATTCTGGTGAGATTCCAGAGCTTTCTTTATGCTTTATATCTGAATTTCCAGTGCTACAAACCATGGCTCGTCTCTCTTTGCTTTATGGCTGCATTTTTGGATTGCTGGGGAATTTTGCCCTTTAGTCCTGCATTCTGCTTTCTCCAACCTAGATTTCTTTTTATGCTGTTGCCCTTCTCCAGCCTCCAAAGGCCATATAAATGAAGGCCAAGTGTGCCACAGAGGAATTTATCTCAGCTCTTCTGCCCTAACATGGTTCATGAGAATTGCTGCTTTATACGGTATAAAGACGTGAAGTGCCTTGAAGGGATTTCTGTTGCTTTTTCTGTCCCAGCCCCAGGCTTCACTGGGTTGTTGCCTTGTATTAACAAAAGGTGCAGTATGCTTCAGGAAGAATCCGTCTCAGTTCTTGCCCTTTGTCTGGTTTTTAGTGTGTACCCCTGTGTACTCAGTGAAGGCCAGTGGGGAAGAGTTAGTGGGTAGGTGTCAATTCCTCTGTGACTGAGACTTTTCAGTAGATGAGTTTATCATCTCAGCTCGTGTGTTGCCATTTTAGGTTTGTTGGAAGTTCAGCTTGCTTCTCCTGATACACCTATGGTGGATTCTTCCTCCTCCTACCATTCTGCCGGGGATGTACATTAGCCGTGCATCTCTTCTCTCCTTGAAAATGCTCATTACTCTCTAGAATTTAGTTCATTCAGGTTTCTTTGAATTCTTAGCTGTATGGTAGGTTTCAAGAAACTGATTTTTACAGATTAACTGCCTTGTTCTCATTGTCAGGTTGAAAGTAAAATCCTTTTCAATTCTCTTCTTCCTAACTAGAAGTGGGAGTCAGGAGCATTTATTTCTAGTGTTCATTATTTAATGGTTATGCCTAATCATATTATTGTAATTGATAAGTAATCTTTTCTGGGGATGAGACTAGGGACTTAAATCTTTAATAAATTGTTATATTTACCTAGAGAAACTTAACAAAGTAGATTTAGAACACCTTACATGATGATTGAAAACACTCATTTTTTTCCTGATTTCTGGACCTTTTTTTTTTTTTTATTACGAATGTAGCTAACTTTTATAATGAACTTTGGAAGTGAGGAATAATATCCACTCTTGATAGACAGTAACGGAAAACCGTTACATAGTTTGTGTTCTGTATGGAAGCATCTATTTGGAGGGAAAAGGATCTGTTCGAGATTTTGTATGTACTATTGATATGAATTTCCCTTCCTTCCTTCTCCTCATCTTCCTCCTCCTCCTCCTTCTATTTCTGTAGTCATTTAACTGCTCTGATTCCTTGCCAGTGTAGAAACAATCATTTCAACCTTATGGAAATATTTTAAGGATTGAATCAGATAGCCTGTGTAAAATGAATAGGATAATGCTTGGGACATAGTGCTCTATTAATATGAGTCCCTGACACAACCATTTCCTGTCTCCTTATTCTGTTCCTTCTTACTTCCCATTGTCCCATCCTTGTAACACTGTTGAACATGGTTAATACTGAGGGCTGCTATGATTCTGCTTAAAAGATACGTTAGAAACATTTTCGTCTTCATTCAGTCTTACTTTTAAAAAATGAATCTGGAGGGGCACTTGGGTGGCTCAGTTGGTTAAGCAACCAACTTTTGATTTTGGCTCAGGTCGTGATCTCAGGGTTGTGAGACAGCCCCACGTCAGGCTCCATGTTGGGCGTACAGCCTACTTGGGAGTCTTCCTCTCCCTTTCTCCTGCTTTCTGTCTCTCTAAAAAATAAAGAATGAATCTGGAATGTTATCTAGATTTGATTTTGAATTTGTCCTTAGTTAGGTTGTTTCTAGGATCACACAGGATCACACATGGCGGTAGGCTCTTCAAAAAAGCTTCAAATTTCTTTCAAAGATAAAACTTTGAAACAATATGTTTTTATAGTGATAAAAACACTATTGTGTTTTTATATTGTTATATATATAGTTTTATATATAGTTTTTATAGTGTTAAAAACATAGTGTGTTATAAACACACTATGTATTTAGAGTGTGGAAAGAATGTTGGCCTTTCAAGCTTTACCTAGACATGAATCATAGTCATTGCTTGACTGCTGCCAGCAGGGGATAGCACTAGTTCCCCTTCTTTTAACAACTAAGATGGCACTGTCTCTCTCCTATTGAGGGTCTGCTAAAATATTTTGTCATAGCTACAGATGCTTAATCATTTGGGAACTGGGGATCTTATTAAGTGAGAGAATGTATAATGAGACTATACCAGCTTTAAGGATTCAAGGGATCCTAGTAACAATATCAATTTTAAGACTTACAAACATATGCTTTGAATGAATATATTTTCATATTTTGCAAATGACTGGCGGGGAGGCAATATAGCAGTAGTTGGCTTAGATCAAGTTCCATGTGTAAAAGGTATCTGTTTTTAAATATAGAAGATTCAAATACTTTGTCACCAAAAAACCCCAGAAAAGCAAACAAAGAAAAACCTTCAACATTTTCTGTTTTCAAAGAATTTTTTTTTAATTTATTTTTTTGACAGAGAGAGAGAGCTCACAAGTAGGCAGAGAGGCAGGCAGAGGGAGAGGGGGAAGCAGGCTCCCTGCCAAGCAGAGATCCCGATGCGGCTCGATCCCAGGACCCTGAGACCATGACCTGAGCTGAAGGCAGAGGCTTAACCCACTGAGCCACCCAGGCACCCCAACATTTTCTGTCTTAACATACTTTAAATTTCTGTTGCTGTTTTCAGAAATCTCTTATGCAATTAAACATTTTCATTTCTTTTATGTTTAGGTGTTAGTAGCCTACCCTTTGTAATTTATCAGAAAGGAGTTTATATTGAAAGCAGTTGGATCGTGTATAGACTTTGGTTTTCTTTTTCTGTGCTTGTCATGCATTCATCATTGTTCCCACCATATTCACAATAATATAAGTATCCTTAGGTATATTATTGTTTGTATATCAAAATAATAGTGACATGTTATACCCAGTAGTAAATTAACATTGTCTCTACTAGTCTTTTGTATGAGGAGCTGCACCCTTTTGTAGGGGAAAGACTATTGGGAGTTTGGTTAACCTGAAATAGGAAAAGTGGCTGAGCTAATAAGTAAACCAAAATCTCACATGGCCACATAAGTATTACATGGTTGCTATGTATTAATTGGGGTAGATATATTTATTTGTTAGTAAAATATGTTTTGGAGCATCTACTTCCTATATTAGGTTCAAATATTGTATTCTTTTAACTATTTCTCCCTCTCTCAGGGACTGTTTCCAAGATGGAAAAATCATAGCTATTTGTCTTCACTCTTGCTATTACAAGACTGATTGGAGATTATGGGTTTTGGTTTTGAGATAAACTAGATAGTCCCCTCCCTCCTTTTGGAGTTACTTTTTAAAATATTTTAAAATATTTTGAAAATGGTGTTTTGTTGAATGAAGTTTGATACTCTGTTACTTTCCCACCCATATTTATGCTTCAGCTTAGCTCTTTGCTTTTGCATATTTAACATTTTAAAATGAAACATAAATGACAGATTTTTGTTAAGGAAAGGAATTTTAGCAATTACCATCCTCTCTGAAACTCATTTCATAACCGGGAAAGTAGGACCATAAGAAAGAGGTCAGAAGACTAATTAATTAGTAGCAAAGCCCAGATTTCCTGACTTCAGTTTGATTTTTTTTTTTTAATAGTCTGTCCTAGTATTTCTGGCTACTTTAGAGTAAGTCTGGGAATGAAAAGAAGACTGGTATGTTAGATAACTCTTTTGGAACTTAAGAGTGTGGTAAATATTGAAAATATTGAAATAGTTGAGGCATGGTGGTGCTATTTTATTTCTGTCCTTTCCAAAGTTATTCAGAGCACTGAGAATCAATTGTTGTCTTTTAGTAATTAGGAAATAAAAATCACAGTGTTGAGACATGAACCCTCATATTTAACACCTAATTTATTGGAAGTGGTAGAAATCCTGTTAGCCAACAGAGATGCTCTAGACTGGGAATATTCTCAAGTGGAAGTCTAAATGTTTAAAACCACGTGAAAATGGTATTATGTCATGAAAATAAAATTTCTTAATTCTTTGACCATTTGACTGAGATAATGAATGCTTGTATCTTATAGTCGGTTGTCAGCTTCTCATTTGAACAGTGTTGGACGCAGCATTTACCCCAGTGCCGGCCACATAACAGACAGAGGAGTTGGACTGTTCTTCAGTTTTTTATTATCTAGGTCTTGTCACCTCCTGCCTTAACCATTATAACTCCCACTTATTATCTTAGTCCCTAGTCTCTCCCCTGCTAGTGTTGAAGTGAGTAATTGAAGATTTTTGCCTTTTTGTATGAAAAGCGCATCTCAAGGCTTAGATGAAATTGTCAGCTGGTGAAAAGGGGTTCCTTCATGTTTTTGTTCTCGAAGTTAAACTATATTATATCAAGCTGACATTTCTTCCAGTGTTTGCCTTACGAGGTGATGCTCCAGGGTAGCAGGTTTCAATAGATGACTTTAAAGTCGACTTCAGAGTTATATTTCTGCTTCCTTACATAATTTTCTTGTGCAGTCTGTGAACCAATTATATGTGAGGTCATTTAAGGTTTGCTGGACACACTGAGCTCATATCCAAGCAATTAGGGCCCACAAATGTTTTCTGTAAGAATTACAACATTGTGCTTTAAAAGTGGGGTTTTTGGCATAAAAAGTGTGAAATAGTGTGAAAGGTTTTGGGAGGGGGGAGAGGGTGTTTGTAAATAATTTCAAGAGGTTTGAGAAATTCATCAACATGTAAATGACAGAATAGCATGGAAAACTGTCATTTTTTTGTCTGTGGATAATGTCAAACAATCATTGCAGCTACTTGGCAGTTTCAATGAATGAGTGGCAAAGCTTACACAAAAGGCTTTCAGGAAGGTGTTATCTAAGATTCACTTACAGAATAGAGACAGAGCTTCAACAATCTGAGGAGCAAAGCCTCTAATCCTGAAGATTTGCCTTATCTTCATTAGTTAACTAATTGCTACTCATTACATAAGAACTTACTTGGAGAAAAGGATTTCATTTAAGATTTCTTTAGCTAGAATAGAGCCCTCAAAGGGAAGAGTCCCATCAACTTTTTAAGCCCTGTGACGTGGCCTGAAGTCTCCTCTAGAGTCTCACAGCAATCTTTATTCAGTGCCTAAATTTTTTTAGGGTTCTTTCTCCCAGGCACCATGCTAAAGACAACTTAACGTTTCTTGGATCATTTTGTTGCTTTTTATTTTCCGTTGATGCTTTCTGCAACTTTCATGGCAGATGTACAATTTTTGAACTATGTAATATATAAATAGGCTTCTTTGGATCTGTGTGGTCATTTAACCACTATTGATGACATTATTTAAATAAGAAAATGAATCCAAGTAGTAAATCCCTAAGTTAAAAGTCACATTTTAATGGATATCTGACACATATGATAGAGGATTAATACCCTTAATATACAGATATATCTCGGAAATTGCTAAGAAACACCATATCGTCTGGTAGAAAATAGGCAAAGGATTTAAATAGCCATGCCACAGGAGAGGGAATCCAAATGGGTATGTTCTAAGCCTCTTTAATAGTTAGAGAGATACAAATTATATAATTATATAAGAGCAATTTTCATGCATCACCTGGGCCAAAATTTAAAAGTATAGTAGGGGTGCTGCATGGCTCAGTCGGTTGTGTGGGACTCTTGGTTTTGGCTAGGTTGTGTGGGACTCTTGGTTTTGGCTAAGGTCACCATCTCATGGGTTGTGGGATCAAGCCCTATGTGGGGCTCCATGCTCAGTAGGGAATCTGCTTGATGATTCTCTCCCTCTGCCCTTCCCACTGCTCGCACATGCATGTGTGCATTCTCTCTCTCTCTCTCAAATAAATAAAATATTTAAGAAAATAAAATTAAAAAAATATATATCTTTGATGTAGCAGTTTCTTTGTCAGTTATGTTCATTAAGGAAAAAGTCAGTATGTAAAGGATATTTGTACACAATATGTATTCCAGCATTTTGGTGTTACATAGTGACAAAAACAAGAAGCAATGAATGTATCAGTAGAGGGATAGTTGAATAAATAATTGTTTACCCATGTTATAGACTTCTGCAGCTGCTAAAAATAATGTTAGATTTATATCTGTGGACCTTGAGGATGTCCATGCCATATTGTTAAGCAAAAATTGCAGACTGGAAAAAAAAAGATTTCGGACTTTAGGGTAGTGTCTAAAGTTTGATACTATTTTTTTTTTTAAGCAACTTGAACACTTTCACAGGTATGTCATATGTCTTTCTGTACACAGAGAAAAGTGTGGAAGGTTACACTCCAGGTTTTTAACTTTAAGTTTTTTTGAGGGCATTGGGTTAGGAGTGAGGCTGCGAATGGAAGGGGTCAAGAGAGATCATTTTTCTTTTTTACATTTTTGGATTTGTTTCCTTTGTTACAGTAAGCATGTGTTAGATTATAACTTTAAAAATAGCTGATAAAACCCTCATGTTTAAAGTGAAACTTACTAAATAATACATCTATTATAACTGCTTTCTCTGTGAACCTGAGTCATAAAAATAAAATGTTCATGCTTTGTGTTTAAAGAACTTGGATTCATCTGACAGGACCTAAGAATTCTTGGTTCCTTTGAGATGTGTTCATAACTAAAGGTCATTCCTTTGGTTTAATTTTGTGGTTTTGGTTGGTATAGTCTTGTCATGAATATGACCAGCTACCCTAAGGCCAACAAAAATATCTTCAGTAAATTATCACAATGTAATAGTATGTTATGGATAAGAACTTTATAAGAAGCTGAGTTGCAAATTGAATTTGGGTGTTAAATTATGATCAGTTGATTTGTCAAATATTCCAATAGATGTTACCTGTCATATTACTGCTTTCCCTGTGTATCAGTTATTCTCTACTTCCAGAAAGGCTCTTGTTACTTTGCAATGTGGTTTTTCAACCTGTATAACTTTTTGTTCCTATTACAAAAATAAAACATGATGAATACAAAAAACTTGGGATACTGAAATCCTGAAAAGCAAAAGGATAAAACTGAAATCATTTATAAGTCTAATTATAACCACTGTTAACATCTTAATGTGTTATTCGAATCTTTTAAGAATAATGTTGCCAGGGAACCCCGCGGCCAACTCGCGTCCAGCTGCGTGGACTTTCTGCGGAGCCCCCTTGGCCCGGCTCGAGGTCCCGCGTGCTCGCGGTCCGAACCGCACAAGAAAGCAATGTCAAGGGGGTGCCTGGGTGGCTCAGTGGGTTAAGCCTCTGCCTTCAGCTCAGGTCATGATCTCAGGGTCCTGGGATCGAGCCCCGCATCGGGCTCTCTGCTCTGGAGGGAGCCTGCTTCCTCCTCTCTCTGCCTGCCTCTCTGCCTCCTTGTGATCTCTGTCTGTCCAATAAATAAATAAAATATTTAAAAAAAAAAGAATAATGTTGCCAAGTATAATTTACATATAATGAAAAATTTTCACATATTTCAATGTACAGTTGCATAAGTTGTTTTTCTTTTCAGTTTCATAAGTTTTGATATATGTATGTAACCACGAAACATCACCAGTCAAAATATTGGTCAAATAAATTCATCACCACCAAAAGTGTACTCAAACCCCTTTATAATGTCCCCTGGTTCCTCCATATTCTGGGAATCACTGATCTGCTTTGTAGGTATGGTTGTATTTTCTAGAATTTTATATAAATGGAATCATATATATTAATATATATTTATTACATATAGACATATATTTACATGTTCACTTTTATTTATATGTTTATATATTTATATATTTATATATTAATATGTAATATGTATTATTATATATAATATCTTTTTTCTCTTATAGGCATTTTATATTATCTGATTTCTGTCACTTAGCATAATTTTGAGATTCTTTCATGTTGCATGTCTCAATAGTTCATCAGTTTTTATTGCTGAGTAATTAGTTTGCTTATTCATTCATCTGTTGGTGGACATCACTGTTACTGTTTTGAGGCTCTTTTTTTTTTTTTTAAAGATTTTATTTATTTATTTTTCAGAGAGAGTGAGCACAGGCAGGCAGAGTGGCAGACAGAGGCAGAGGGAGAAGCAGGCTCCCCACTGAGCAAGGAGCCCGATGTGGGACTCCATCCCAGGATGCCGGGATCATGACCCGAGCTGAAGGCAGCCGCTTAACCAACTGAGCCACCCAGGTGTCTCTGTTTTGAGGCTCTTTAAATGAAGGTGCTCTGAACATTCTTGTATAAGTCTTTATATGGACATAATACTTTCTTTTTTCGTGTGTAAATGCCTGAGTGGAGTGGCGTATCACATGGTAGATATTTAACTTTTCAGGAAACTGCCATTCTCTTTTGCAAAGTAGTTGTGTCACTTTCCATTTCTACCAGCACTGTATAAGAGTTCCAGTTCCTCTGCCTTCTTGCTAGCTCTTGGTATAGTCAGTGTTTTTAATTTCAGCCATTCTCATAGGTATATAGTAGTATTTCCTAGTGATTTTAATTTGCATTTCCTAGTGACTAATGATGGTGAATATTTATTTATGTGCTTATTTGCCATCTGTATATCTTTGATGAAGTGTCCACATCTTTTGCCCACTTTTTTATTGGAGCATTTATGTTCTTTTGAGTCTTGAGGGGTTTGTTTGTTTTTGATTTATTTATTTGACAGAGAGAGAGAGCAAGGAAGCACAAGCTGCCCAGGGAGAGGGAGAAGCAGGCTCCCCACTGAGCAGGGGAGCTCGACCTGGGGCTTAATCCCAGGACTCTGGGATCATGACCTGAGCTGAAGGCAGTTGCTTAACTGACCGAGCCACTCAGGCACCCCAGTTTTGAGATTTCTTCATACATTCTGGATATAAGAAATTTACCAGATATAAGATTTACAAATATTTTCTTTCAGTCAGCAACTTGTCCTTTAATTTTTTAAGTTGTGACTTTTGAAGAGCAGCCATTTTAGATTTTAGTGAAATCCAATTTATCAGTTTTTACTTTTATGGATTGTGGTTTTTGTGTCATACCTAAGAAATCTTTGTCTGACGGAAGATTACAAAGATTTTTTTCTTGTTTTTTTCCCAGATCTTTTCACAGTTGTATACATAGTTTATATTTAGGTCTATTATCCATGTTAAGTTAATTTTTACATATACATAGTTTATATTTAGGTCTATTATCCATGTTAAGTTAATTTTTACATATGGTGTGAGTCAGAGGTCACTTTATATAGGGTATGGGTCAAAGTTCATATTTTGTATATGGATATCTAATTGTTTCAGCACTTGTTTGATGAAAAGACTATCCTTTCTCCACTGAATTGCCTTTATACCTTTGTCAGAAATTGTGAGTCTGTTTCTAGACTGTTCTAGTGATCTCTATCTTAACACCATAGTCTCACTATCTTGATTGCTATAGTATTACAGTAAATCTTGAAATCAGGTAATGTTCATTAGTTTTCCATCTTTCTTCTTTTACAAAGATGTTTTGACTATTCTGGGTCCATTGGACCTTTATGATTTTAGAATCAGCTTGTCAGTTTCCACAAAAAAAAGCCTGCTGGGATTTTGATTGGGATTGCATTGAATCTGTAGATTCAATATCTTAATAATATTGAGTTTTGCAACCCATAAACAAGGTGTATCTCTCCATTCATTTAGATCTTTAATTTCTCTCAGCAGTGGTTTTTTTTTTTCCCTCTTTGAGAGAGAGGGATGGGGGTGGGTTGGAGAGGGGGGCAGAGGGAGAGAGAGAACCTTAAGCAGGCTCCAAGCCCAGCACAGAGCCAGAGTCAGGGCTCTATCCCAGGACCCTGAGATCATGACCTGAGCTGAAATCAAGAGTTGGGTGCTTAAACGACTGATCCTGCTAGAGGTACCCCTTTTGTTTTTTTCAGTGTATAGGTTTTGTGTACATTGTCAGTCATCATTCAAGTATTTCATATTTTTTGATGTTATTACTATAAATGGTGTTTTTTTAAATTTCAACATAGAAGTACAATTGATTTTTGTATGTTGATGTTGTATCTTGGCACCTTGCTAAACTCACTTATTAATTCTAGAGCTTGTTTTGTAGATTTTATCACAGTTTCAGTATAAACAGTCTTGTTATATATAAATAAAGGTAATACTGCTTCTTTTTAATTGGGTGGGGCTTTTTCTTTGTTTTTCCTTTACTGTTTTTGCTAGTACCTCCAGTAAATGTTGAATAGCAGTGATGAGAAGAGAGAATATTGTCTTATTTCTGATTTTGGGGGCAAGCATTCTACCTTTCACCTTGAAGTATGTTAGGCATAGATTTTTCATATATGTTGTTTATCAAGTTGAGGAAGTTTTCTCCCATTTGTGGATTGCAATCAGGAAGTGATATTCCATTTTGTCAGGTGTTCTTTGACATGATAATGTGGTTTTTCTTTTTTAGCTTGTTAACATGGTGAATTAATTGATTTTTTTAAATTAACATATAATGTATTATTAGCCCCAGGGGTACAGGTCTGTGAATCACCAGGAATTAATTGATTTTTAAATGTTAAGCTAACTTTGCATTTCTGGAATAAATCCAACTTGGTTATAATGTGTCGTTGTTTTTATATATTATTGGTTTCAGTTTGAGAGAATTTTGTTTGGAATTTTTATGTCTATATTTATGAAGGATATTGATCTGTAGCTTTCTTTTGGTCCTAGATCCAGGTGCTATAACAAAGCATCATAGCTTTGGTGGCTTATGAAAAACCTGAAATATATTTCCCACAGTTCTGGGAGCAGGAAGTCTGGGATTAGGGCACCTTGATCAGGTTCTGACAAGGCCCTCTCCTGGGATGTGGACCCAGGCTGACTTCTTGTATCCATACATGGCAGAAAGAGTGGAGAGACAGAGCAAGCTCCTGTGTCTTTTCTTCTAAGGGTTCTAATCCCATTTGTGAGTGCTCCTAATCACCTCCCAAAGGCCCCACCTCCTAATACCATCACATTGGGAGTTAGGATTTCAACATGTGCATTTTAGAGGAACGTATTCAGTCCATAGCACTTTCCTTGTGATGTCTTTGTCAGATTTTAGTTTTCAGGCAGTGCTGGTCTCATAGAATGAATTGGGGAGTATTTCCTCCTTTTCAGTTTTCTGAATGAATTTGTATAAAATTAGCTTTTTTCCTTAAATGTTGGTAGACTTCATCTTGAAGCTATCTTGGCCTGGAGTTTTCTTCCTGGAAGGTTTTTAATTAATTCAATTTCTTTGTTAGATATAGTTATTGAAGTTACCTTTTCTTGTTTTAGCTAAGGAACAGCTAACTTTTTTTTTTTTTTTTTTTAAGAGAAAGCCAGTATGAGTGGGTGGGGGAAGGGGAGGGGCAGGGGGAGAGGAGAGAGAGAATCTCAGGCCAGCGCCATGCTCAGTGCTGAGCTTGAGTGGGGCTAGATCCCATGACTGCAAGATCATGACCTGAGCTGAAACCAAGAGTTAGACACTTAACTGACTGAACCACCAGGTGCCCAAAGAACAGCTGACTTTTTAAAGGAAATCATCGTTCAAAGAATTTGTCCATTTTTTCCAAGTTGTGGAATGTGTTGTCATAAAAATTTTCACACTAATTCTCCTTTTAATATCTGAAGTATCTGTACTTCATGTCAACCCCTATCTCATATTCCTGACCTGACTTTGGTAATTTGTGTCTTCTCTCTTTTTTTTTTCTTTATTAACATATACTGTATTTGCTTCAGGGGTACAGGTCTGTGAATTATCAGTCTTACACAATTCACAGCGCTCACCATAGCACTTACCCTTCCCAATGTGCATTACCCAGCTACCCTGTCCTTCCCACCCTCCCTCCCCTCCAGCAACCCTCAGTTTGTTTCCTGAGGTTAAGAGTCTCTTATGATTTGTCTCTCTCTGGTTTCATCTCATTTCCTTTTCCCCTCCCTTCCCCTATGATCCTCTGTCTTGTTTCTCAAATTACTCAGATCAGTGAGATCATATGGTAATTGTCTTTCTCTGATTGACTTATTTTGCTTAGCATAATACCCTCTAGTTCCATCCATGTCATTGCAAATAGCACGATTTCATTTCTTTGATGGCTACATAATATTCCTGTGTGTGTGTGTGTGTGTGTGTGTGTGTGTGTGTGTATCACATCTTTATCCATTCTTCAGTTGTTGGATATCTAGGCTCTTTCCATAGTTTGGCTATTTTGGACACTGCTGCTATAAACATTGGGGTACACGTGCCCCTTCGGATCATTACATTTGTATCTTTAGGGTAAATACCCAGTAGTGCAATGCTGGGCTGTAAGGTAGCTCTATTTTCAACTTTTTGAGGCACCTCCATACTGTTTTCTTCTTCTCTCTTTCCTGATCAGTCTCTCCTGATTTGTCAACTTTATTGTTTTCTCAAAGAAATTATATTGCAAATTAATAATAAAAAGGTTTCATTAATATTTAAAGATTATTTTGTTTTCAATTTCATTGATTTAAGCTCTGATCAGTATAAATTTCATTTCTCTGGGTTTCGCTTGCTCTTCCTTCTCTAGTATCTTAAGGCAGAAGCTGAGGCCATTAATTTGAAATCCTTCCTTTTTCTCCACATAGGCCTTTAGTGCTATAAAATTTCCCCTAAGTACTCCCTTAGTGGCATGCCATAAATTTGGCTACATTATGTTTTTGCTTTGATTTGTTCCAGTGTGCTTGGCAATTTCCTTTTTGATTTCATCTTTGACCCATGTGGTATTTACAAGTGTACTGTTTAGTTTCTGAATATTTGGAGATTTTTCCAAAGATCTTTAAAAAAAATTTTTTTTTAGATTTTTAAAAATTTATTTATTTGACAGACAGAGATCACAAGTAGGCAGAGAGGCAGGCAGAGAGAGAGGAGGAAGCAGGCTCCCTGTTGAGCAGAGAGCCCGATGCAGGGCTCGATCCCAGGACCCTGAGATCATGACCTGAGCGGAAGGCAGAGGCCCAATCCACTAAGCCACCCAGGCGCCCCCAAAGATCTTTTTATTATTAATTTGCAATATAATTTAATTTTGGTCAGAGAATATACTTTGTGTGAGTCAAATCTTATAAATGTACCCAGTGTTTTTAAAAATGACTGTACTTACCTGCATCATTCAAGAAAATATTCGATATGTACTATTTTGTGACCATTTTCACAAAGCATTATATTATAAAAATTTTCCTGTCTCAAGGGTTTTCTAAAACTTGATTTTAAAAAGCAACTTACTTTTTTTTGTAGGAATAGTACATTTATGTGGTTCAGAAACTGAAACAATATAAAAAAACGCACACTGAGAAATCGTAGTTTCACCTGTTTCTATTTACATTATTTGCCACATTATTAGTTGCAGGGGTATCTTTTCTGTATTTTTCTATGCAAATACAAGAAAAACATGTATATATATACAACATCTCTACACAAAAAATAAACAGCTTGACCCTTAATCATTGTATGTGGATATGCTTCCATTTATTTAATGTATATTGATGTGTTTTTCCAGTTTTAAGAAAAACTAAATGGCTTCTCTATTCTGAGGACTGTGTTGGCCAGTATTGTCTTCTTATTTAATTTGGATTACAGCTATATTGGATCAGACTCATCAGTCTACATTATAGATGAGTGGCTTTATATAAACTGAGGCTCTAAATATATGCAGTGTTTTCCTTTGACACCTTCAGAGGACCTTATTGTATTCATTTTGGTGCTAAGCCCATAGAGTAGGTCCTTAACAAATGTAGCTGTGTAAATGATTTAATTTCTTAGTTTGGTTAGCCCATGTGGTAAATGATGTAGGTTTCAGTTCTAAACATACTGTATGTTTTTTTCCTTGACATCCATCATAGTCAAGTACAGAATGATATGTGATAGGTGACAATTTAGTAAATGAACATGCACTTGCACTGAGATTAGCTGTGATTCTTTTGAAATCTCTCACTGTGCTGTGGTAGGAGGGAATGCAGGGTAGTGTGGCAAACTCAGGTTCAGATTCTTCCTGAACTATTTTGTGGGATGACTATGGTGAATACAGTGAAATGAGGAAGTACCTAACATAAGCTCTAGTCAGGGATGTGGTAAATGTTGGGTTCCTTTCTCCTTTATTTCTTCAGGGTGGGCTCTAGGTCCAGACGGTCATTTGAGTATAAACCCAGAAGCCCATTCGTTACCACCGAGTCCACACTGTGCAGCCCGCTGTCTAGGACGCACACCAGGTAGAGGATTTTGCAGGTGAGGATAAGGCTTTAATGTTCTTCCATTCGTGGTTGTCACCGGCTGAGGGGTTTGGCATGACGCTTTACCTGTAATCTTCCTAATAGTCATACTTGATGAGTATTATTACTGCTCTCTTGAAAATAAGAAAACTTAAGCCCGGAAGATTCAGAATTCTTGTCCAAGGACACTGATAAAAGACAGGATGAGAAATCACAGCTAGGTCTGTTTGGCTTCAAAGGCTTTTTTTTCCCCCTCCATTATATTATGTTGCCTCTTGGGATGCTTACAAAACATCACTAGTTTTCAAGGACTTACTATAATGAAATTAGAACTATGTGTAATTTTCTGAAATTTTAATTTTAACCTTTACATGTATGACAAGTTTAAGTCTGCAGAAGGAGAAAATTATAATTTGGATTCCTTTAATAGACTTATTTTAAAGCCCTTGAATATGCCTGGGCAAAAATAGTACACATTTTTTTTTTTTTTGAAACAAGTATTGGCTGGGGATTGAATAAGGAATGTAGCCCAACATGAACCAGATGTTTTATTTTTACCTAGAGAGGGAAATGTTAGAATATAGGGTCAGGCTCTCTGGTATTATTTTGACATCAGTTTATCATTATGTGGCCTCCCAGAAGGTAGCATCTTATGCCTGAAAACATGGAAGTCAGGGTTTCCTCGTGCACGCAGGGCTGTGTTTATATGAGGTTATGCATGGCAGTTTGGCGGTTTGTTTTGCAGATGTTTGTAATGTACAGTCTTACATCTTGTTTCTATTTCTGGAATGCTTTTAAGTATGACTCATGTTTTCTTGAGGCCATCCTAAAAATACAGCTAGTTTCAAGCATTAACGTAAAATACACCACAGACACCACACAGCAGTATGTGATGCTTTCTCTCAGTAGTTTAATACAATTTTTGGACAAACTAAATATTTTCTTTGTCATAATAGACTAAACTAAAAAATAAGTAAGTAAAAATGGGAAGTTTTTTTTTAGGGAAACAGGTCCTCTCATGTCATAGTGTAAAAATTGGAATTTTCAATAAAAGGAGTAAAACATGATTATCATTGGCATTCTCAAAAACCAAGAAATAGTACCGATGGCCAGAAAAGCAAGTCCATTAAACTTGTTGGAGCCCCATGAGGTGCACACTTGAAGGGAAAATCTTGGATCTGAAGATAGAGCCTGTTAAAAAGATTTTGGAGGGGTAGTAGGACATAATGGCTAGAGTGCAAGCTTTGAGCTCAGAAGCTTAGGTCACAGTCCTGGTTCATGCACAGAGCAACTGTGAATAAGAACTTCAATTTTCTTTTCATGAAATGTAGGTAATGAATATTTAAAGAATGCTTATATGGCACTTACTATTACCAGACACTGTTCTTAGTGCCTAATTTAATCCTTATAATGACCTTATGAATAAGTACCTTTGTTATATCTGTTATATAAATGGAGAAACCGAGCACAGAGAATTGAAATAACTGTTGAAGTTTACATAGCTAGTAGACAGCAGAGTTGGGATTTGAACAGTTTGGCCCAATTCTGTATTCTGATACAGTAGAGTCTGCTGCGTCCTAGGGTTGGTGTGAGTTCCAAAAGAGATCCTGTATGAAAAATCATTTGTATTTTTACCTGGCACATGAAAAAGATGCAATAAATTACTGCTGTTATTATGACTGTTTATTGGAGAAGGAAAAAATAAGGGAAAAGAAGTCTTACTGAAGGCATAGCATAGACTACAGGGCCAGCTACAGGATTCAGAAGCTGCTTATGTGTATTAAGAAACTTATGTAGAATTGAAATGTGGTGAAGAGAGCCTTAGATATCCTGACATCTAGCAGATCAAATAAAGGTAGAATTTCTTCACTACTGATTTGCCTCCCTGACAATTTCATCTTTCAGAAGCTAGGGGAAATGAAGAGGAACTCTTCCTCCGGACTTAATTGTGACTAGTTAGAAATAATTCAGTAGTGGTATACAGGCAACAGAAACCTTGAAAAAAACCCAAACTCAGACATTGTATTTCTCAGCAAGGGTGCCACTGACATACTGGGCAATGGGACTCTCTTGGACATTGTATTAAGCATCACTAAATGTCAGTAGTATACCAAATTATCCCTCATCCCCCAAAGCTTTTCAACAACTGAAAGTACCCCCAGACATTTCCAGATGCCTTCTGGCAGGCATAGAGTGGTGGCAGTATTGTGGCTAGGTGGGAACCGCTGTTGAGTGGCAAGAATAAAGGAAAGGATTGCTGAGAATTGTCAGATGTTCCTTAGGCCAGTGGTTCTCAACACATGAGGATCATGCTCAGTGGAAGTCACTCCTGTGAGCATACTCAGGATTATACTCAGTTCCCACTTCAGATAACTCTGTGCCTTTCTCTCCTGCTTGAGAAAGTACATGGTATATAAAGGGCTCTGTAATTATAGATATAATTGACTCTTCATGAGTTTGCTAAAAAAAAAAAAAAAAATTATTCCTGTACCTCAGCACTTAATTGATACTGACAACTTGTGAGGGCCAGACCTCACATTTGATTAGGAACTGCTGCCTTCAACTTTAAAAAAAGTCTTAAAAATGTCTACAGTTCCAAGGTCAAGGCATTAAAAATGGAATAGAACTATATAGAACTAAATGGAGACTGTAATTATGAACAGTTACAAATAGTTATAAATAATAAACAGTGGGAGGAAGCAGAAGAGACCTACTTGGCTCTACCTTCTAGAACTTTGGAAATGGTCGTGTTTTAAATAGTCAAGCCCAGGTAATGGAAGGTCAGGCACATTGCCAAAGCTAAATACAAAGTGACACCAAACTGTAAGAACAGTGCTGAGAGAGCCTATGGCCAAAGTAAGCTGAGGTTTGTAAAAACATAAGCCAAAAAAATCCCAAAAGTGTTCATGTTTTTAATTATGTATTTGATATTGGCATAATAAGCGGTAGTAGATCTGTGGGATAGGGAACATTGTGTAATTTTATGACAGAGAAGTTAAAGCTTCTTAACTCTTTTATCTTGTGTCATCCTTACACAGCAAGCTGACTAACTCATCTTGAGATAAGAAAGAGTAAACTATATATCACAAAGATGGATTTAGGCCTGAAGTAGGAAAGAAAATAGTTTAAGTGGACATTTGATAGTTATAAATGAAGTCAAGTCTCCAGTCTCAGGTGAATTGCTTCCACAGCATCCTGAAACTCCTTGGTAGATTCTCAGAGGTCTAGGTCTTAGAGCAACGTTTCTCAATCTGTTTTTCATTATTGCTCGTCCAAGGACATTTAACCCCCAACTTGTCTTTCCCCAATCTCATGAAATGTTAATACCGCAGATCTACTACATATCTTTTATGTACAGTATCCCTTTAGTGGACAGTAGACCATTGTAACATCTAACGATTTTTTTCAACCCCTCTTCCAAGGACCAGTTTTTGCCCCCTCAAGGGTGATAAGCTCCCTGTGCATGTTGTAGAGGATTCAGAGGACAGGAGAGAAGCCAAGCACGTCCACTTAAGTGATGAATCTCCTGATTTTCAGACATAGAGGCACTTGGTTTGGGGAAGTTATGAGATGCTTTAGTGTGATCCCAGTGACATGACAAACCAACCAGGCTGCCCCCCAAACCTTGTTCTTGATCATTTCACCAGGATAAAGGAAATCAGAAATTTCTCTTTATTTTTTCCAATGGTTAAATTAGCTTTGTGGGCAGGGTGGTGGGAGGTAGACTACACTTGTAAAGTTGTGCTGTTGAGGTTGGTGGGGGAAGCACGGCTTTAGCCTTGGCAAGTGTTCTTAGTTTATCTTTGAATTCTTTTATGACCTTACTGCGTGATTAAACAAAGTGTAAAAAAATATGGAATATATCCAGTACATATAAAGGACTTATCTAGGATATATATATATGTGTTTATGTGTAAAATGCAACACAATAATAAAGGAGACACTGTAACCCACATCCAGTTTAGGAACTAGAATATTATCAAAACCATTGAAATTCTCCCGGTTTTTTGTAATATTCTCCCTGAGAATATTATTCTCCCTGAGAATTTCTCTGATTCTCTGCCTAGGTATCCATTATCCTGAATTTATCATTCTCTTGCTTTTTTGCTTCTCAAGCACTGCTTTATTACATATGTATGGATTTCTAATGAATTCAGTTTGCTGTTTATTGAGTATTATCAAAACAGTATCATATGAGATTTATTCTGTGACTTAATTTTTTTCACTGAATACCTTTTAAGAGTTAAACATATTGGAAGTAGTGGAAATTCATTCTGTTTTTGTCATTATGTAGTATTCCTTTATGTGCATTTTATCCATTTCCAGTCTCCAGTTGTATTTTTATTTTTTTAAGAATGAGTAAGTTTTCCTTTTCTTTGCTATATTCAGTTTTATCTTGAATGACATTCTGTGAGTATTCCATCTGTCTCCTGATGTATAAGGGCAAGAGTGTTTCTTAGATACCTAGGAATGCACTTCCTAAGTCACTGGGTGATTTACAAATGAGCAAACACAAATTAATTATATTAATTCAAACATTTATAAAATGGGTAGGCAGAATGAGCAGATTGATGGGTGATTTAATAGTAGACTTAGAAGGGCATTGGAATGAAGTAGTCTACTATTCCCAAGAGTTGGTGTATAAGAATAGACTTAAATTCTGAAGATGTCAAGTCACCTAACCTTCTCACTGTGAAGTTTTGTAGATCTTACAACCTATTGACAATTTAAGTTAATAGTTTTCTTCAATTTTTCAAGACTGATAATCATTAATTGTCTGGGATGATTTGATCATGGTGCCTTATTAGAACAAAAGCACTGGACTGTCAAATTGTGATAAAGTAACGATTCCAGTGCCTTATATCGCCCTTGAAAATCGCTTTTATTTCTTTAGTGACACTTACAGGTGATCATTCAAATGTTCTTAAAAACTGTTAAATGTGGGATTATATGCCTGTTTATGAGATCATAAACTTTGTCCTATTTTAACATTGATAACAATGGTTTTATTATAAAGCAGTGTGAGAATTCGCCAGGTGTATGTATCAATGAGTGTGTGTATGTATATGTGTATACGTAGATACGCTTTTAAAAATATAATATACTAAATACATTGATTGCTTGGAGATTTATATTATAAGTAGTAGTCTGGTTTGCATTTCGTTTTATTATTTTTTTTCCTCTTGAAGTTTCAGACTCTGTGGCTCAATCTGTAATTCAGCATTTAAGATGGATAATGCAGAAGGATCTTTTGGGGCAAGATGTCTTTCTAATAGGACCTCCTGGGCCTCTTCGACGTTCTATTGCAATGCAATACCTGGTGAGCAATCGATTCTTATGGATTTCTAAGGGAACTTGGATTAATTATGTTCTAAAATAAAGAATTTATAAAAATATAAGGATTATTCATTACTTGAAAAAAATTTTTAGGTTGATGAACTGTTTAATAAAGATTTTGGAATAAGTATTCTGGGAAGCAAATGTACATTTATCTTTCATAGCTTTAGGAAATTTTGGCTGCAACCAGAAAGTTCTCAACTTCTGGTAAAAAAGAAATACAAACTCAGGCAATGAGTGGCAGATAGGATCATAAACTCTGAAATTACAAAACAAAACCCAGTTTTATATTATTCAGGGAATATTTATCTTAGATCCACATTCTAAAATGCCAAATAACTCTCTTGACTTTTTGATGTTGTATAGTCTTCAGAGGAAGCCACAGGTTTGTAAAATAGCTCTTATGTGTTACATGCTTTTTTCCCTTTAAATAGAGAAAACGAGTTTATTGAAACTTGCTTACTTTATTAAACTAGCTTACTGAGCTTTATCCAGCTAGTAAATGATGGAGCTAGACTTCAAATCCTCTCTCTGACCTTTATTCTCTTAAATGTTTGTAGTTCTCTGAGCATAGTTATGAAGTGAATTGAAATATTAAAATCTCAACACAGTTTTAAAAAAATGTATAGGACTATTTTTCTGCTTTGCCAGGTTTAATAGGCATTGTTCTATTGATGAGAGGAAGAATACTATCAGATGAAATTGTTCTGTCTGAAGATATTTTTTAGGATGAAGAGAAGAACTTTGTTTTCAGCTTCCTTGTGTTACTTGATATTAAAGAATTGATTTCTGTGCTATTGAAATATGCTTTGTGTACTCTTTTATTTCAGTAGTAGATTTATTTTGGTACTTCTAAAATCATATAGGTGAGGATAATAAAAATACAATGGGCAAGTCAGAACCTAACTTCTTTGAGCACATACTTTTCATATTTTATATGTGTTCCTAGAACCAGCTTGTGAGATATAATGGGTCATTGTAGTATTAGCCTTATTTTATTAATAAACAAGGCAAAGTGGTTTATCTAGGAATGCTGAGTCAGCTGCTGAGAATCCATTCTACCTGGTTCATTACAACGACCACAATACCTTACTTTGGTTTTGTTTCTGGCAAGACAGTGAAGCTTGTTAGGAATGTGGAATGAGAGAGGCTGGGAGATTACAGGAGTCTTGTTGGTTCAAAAATGCAATATAAGTCTGTAAGTGTGAAACCTGTATTTCTAAAAAAACCCACAAACTTTAAATTATGAAACAGAGCTGAGGCAGCTTTAGGATGTGGAAATACACATAAGAAAGCTTACTAGCCTAAGCTTCCTTGCAAACTCTGCAAGTGGGTACTGTTGCCATTAGATATCAGATCCTACGCTTAGTAATATCCAGAGTAGATGAAGACTTTACATGCAGAGATTTGGGGGCAAGCCTGCTGAACCAATGAGAAATGAAGTAGAAATAATTTGATAGGTGTGTCTCTTTTATATTTAATGCATGTAGAAGGAATTTTATGATAGTTCCCAAAAAACTCAACAGACCCCTGCTGCCTCCTCCATCTGCTGCTCCTGGTACTGTTGGTGAAGTTGCTTCGACCATCCCTGGGAAGCAGCAGCTGGTGCTTGTCTGGTTTGAGCTGTCAGTGTGGCAGTTCAGGGTGTTACTCTAGTACAAATTAATAATAAGAGGTATGCAAAACTTTGTCAACCAGTTTTGACAGGGTTTTCCAGGGATCACATTCAACCAATCAGTGAAACCGACATGATGGTACCAGTGATGTGTTCCAGAAGCAAGAAGGAGGTATCCACTAACAAGAGGAGTTGCTGCTTTAGTCCAGAAGTGTGCTTTCACTGGCAGTTCATTCTTATTTAGAAAAATACTGTTTGGTATCACCATATCTTCATCATTATATGTGTGTTTTCTCTGTTTAAAATGTTTTCTTCTTTTCATATGTACTTGAATTTATGGGTGTATGGAAATAGGCGTATATTATAAAAACAAAATGAAAACGATACTATATTTTCATTAGCATTACATGGAGATAAGGCAGAGGGGAAAAAATCCTATTGTATGGACTTATCCTCTTTTACCATGAACGGCATGCTCATTCAATTTTCTTCTTTGTACGTCAGCAAATTAATTTGTTCTTCCTGTTTAATAACAACATATTGTATGCCTTATTTAACTGGAGAGCAGCATTGTTTTTAATTCAATATTGCAAAACCAAGGATAATGTTAAAAACTTTTTGTACATAATTGTCACATGCAGGGCAAAATGACATTAGGGAATGCATAAATTATTCCAAAAGAAATGAATTCTGGATGGTTTCCTTTTCAAACCAAAATGTTTGTTTTCTGTGAAAGAATTCTGTTTTCTCTCTTTCCTCTCCTCCTTTCATCCTTCTTCTTGTTCTTCCTGAAGAGCTGTGTTTGTTTTCTTTCCCTCTTCTGTTGATCTTTGTATTGATATTTACCTTATTTTCACACTTGACAAAGTGTGAACCCAACATATCACATATGGTTGGTAAACATTGGTTAATGGACTTAATTAATGTAGATGCCCTTTAAGAAAAAGGTGACTATTACTTACTGAAATGACTATCATTTGTGAAAAAACTAAGCAAGTTATTACTCGTGGTATTTGAAAAGAATTCTATAAAAAATACTAAGATTTATAAGACCTGACTATGATTATTATTGGTTAAGAAGTAAATAATTATTAAGTAGTGAACTATTGGATGCAGCAAAAGTAGAGCTCTGAGGAGAGGTACATGCATGTTTTTCATTAACGTTCAATGTTTTGCATTTTTCTCAAAGCTAAGACTCAGAAGGATTTAATTCAGAATTACATTTAGAATGCTCTTCTCTAGGGCAGTGACATTGTCGGATAACTGGCTCCAAAGCATATGTTGGGAATTGGATTTAATTTTGGGACAATTTCACTCTCTGCTCTACAGGAGCTGACCAGACAGGAAGTTGAATACATTGCCTTGTCCAGGGACACCACTGAAACCGATTTCAAACAGCGTCGAGAAATCCGAGGAGGCACAGCTTTTTACATTGATCAGGCAAGTTCTTATCACACTGCAACATATGACTGTTTAGTCCAGGTCTATGCAAAAGTGATTTTTAAAGTAGAATAGAACTAGCTCATGTGATAGTGAAGATAATGTACTGTGCCTTCTCTAGACAGATTTAATTTAGAATTTTGGTTTTCCTGTTCTTGGAAATGCTTTCTTGGTTTAGCACTAAGTAGAAAGTGTAGATGAAATTAATGGTTCTATAATGTTACCTAAAGATCAATATGCTGATTTCTTAATTTTTAATTGATTCCTAGTACTTACACATAGAAATTTGAATACTATGCAGCCATCAAAAGAAATGAAATCTTGCCATTTGCGACGACATGGATGGAACTAGAGGGTATCATGCTTAGTGAAATAAGTCAATCAGAGAAAGACAACTATCATATGATCTCCCTGATATGAGGAAGTGGAGATGCAACATGGGGGACTAGGGGGGTAGAAAAAGAAGAAAAGAAACAAGATGGGATTGGGAGGGAGACAAACCATAAGTGACTCTTAATCTCAAAAAACAAACTGAGGGTTGCTGGGGGGAGGGAGTCGGGAAAGAGGGGTGGGGTAATGGACATTGGGGAGGGTATGTGCTATGGTTAGTGCTGTGAAGTGTGTAAACCTGGCGATTCACAGACATGTACCCCTGGGGATAAAAATATGTTTATAAAAAATAAAAATAAAAAAAAAGAATTCTCTATAGCCATTAAAAAGAATGTTATAATAGGAAAGAAGTCTAGGATGAAGCATCAAAATGACATTGTAAGACGATCCTATTTGTGGTAAAAAGGAAAAAAGAAATAATGTAAATGTTTGAAATTTCTAGAAGGGTACACAAGAATCAGTTAACAGAGTTTACCTGTGTGGAAGTGTGACCCAGAATCTGGGGTGGGGCGAGGAAGGAATTTTCATAGTCCTCTAAATTTGAAGCTCCCTCATGAGCACACTATTACTTTATAATTAAAAGACTGTACATCTAACTCTTGAACAATAAGAGGGTTAGGGTTGCTGACCCCTGAGCAGTCAATAACCTGCATATAAATTTTGGTTCCCCCAAAACTTAATACCCTACTGTTGACTGGAAGCCTTACCAATAACAAACAGTTGATAAATGGATTTTGGATATTATATGTATTATATACTCTATCCTTACAATAAACTAAGTTAGAAAAAAGAAAATGTTATTAAGAGCATCACAAAGAAAACATTTATAATACTATACTATAATGAAAAAATCTGCATATAAGTGGAACAAATTCAATTCATCAAATTGAATCTGCAAATCTGCTTTTAAGTGGGTCAGATTCAGTTCAAATGTGTTATACAAGGGTCGAGTTACTATAAGTGTAAAAAAAACCACTGAGTGAAAGAATTTCTGGAGACCTGGATATTCACATTGTCTTATAGATTACTTTATTAGTTACAAAAAGGAAAAATATACTTAAGATGGGGAGATTTGTCAGTCTCCTCCTTAAAGGATGGTGATCATACTTAGCATCATGTAGTGAGAAAATCTGAGTTCACATTTCCAATTAAAAAGTAAACATTTGTGGATGAAGCCCAGAAGTACATTTTATTTTATTTTATTTTATTTTATTTTATTTTATTTTATTTTATTTTATTTTATTTTAAAGATTTTATTTATTATTTGTCAGAGAAGGAGGGAGAGAGAGTGAGCATAGGCAGACAGAGTGGCAGGCAGAGGCAGAGGGAGAAGCAGGCTTCCCGCCGAGCAAGGAGCCCGATGTGGGACTCGATCCCAGGAAACTGGGATCATGACCTGAGCCGAAGGCAGCCGCTTAACCAACTGAGCCACCCAGGCGTCACCCAGAAGTACATTTTAAAGAAATCTGTTTTATTCACCTAGTGCCATGGTTCACTTTGTACGTTATTTCTAATTACATGTGAAAAAAAATGCACTTTTACAATGCCTGCTTCTTTTCTGAATCTAGTGAGGCCAAGAGTAAGGAGCTGGAGAGAGCATAGAAAACCAAGACTACAGCCTAAGTAGTGGAGAGGAGATGGAAACAGATTGATTGGTTTATCTATTCATTTGTTTATTTAAAAGATTTTAATTATTTATTTGAGAGAGAGCATAAATGGGGAGGAGGAGAGGGAGAAGCAGGCTCCCCTCTGAGCAAGGAGCCCAGGGCAAGGACCTTGGGGTCATGACCTGAGCTGAGGGCAGACACTTAAGGGACTGAATCACACAGGCAACCAGATGGGAACAGATTTAATGACACCGAAAGAACTGGGTGTTTGGTAGAGTGTGGATTTAAAAACATATTTTGAATGAATTTTATATCTAGATTGATTGTTGTAATGCAAATAGTGAAGAAGAGAAAATGGACTTTTATATGTTTATTGTTTAAAGGAACCTTAAAACTTTTTATTTCTTGAAACATAAAGTAAATTATTTAGATAACACTGTGTAATATTATACTGTGCCTGCCATTTTATTTTTTTTTTTTATTTTTTATTTATTTATTTATTTTTTTAAAGATTTTATTTATTTATTTGAGAGAGAGGCAGTGAGAGAGCATGAGCGAGGAGAAGGTCAGAGGGAGAAGCAGACTCCCCGTGGGGCTGGGAGCCCGATGCGGGACTCGATCCTGGGTCTCCGGGATCATGACCTGAGCCGAAGGCAGTCGTCCAACCAACTGAGCCACCCAGGTGTCCCTGTGCCTGCCATTTTAAAAAGCATAGTTCTGGATGATATCTATTTTATAGTTCATAAAATATTTAAAGTGCTATTATAAGTGTATGGTAATATCTTATGCTTTATGTTTTCTTGGCAACTCCTACTTTTTATGATGAACATCCGTTATTTGGGATGTAATCCACAGACATCTTCCAAGCCTGTAATTGTGGCATAGGAACATTGGTCCTTTTCCTAAGTTACTTCAGACTACTTGTTGAGATTATATCTGAGTTTCATATTTTTTCTTCTGTCTCTTAATATTCTTTATTATTTGTTCATAATCAGATCTAACAGTTCCTTGCTTACACCCATGCAATCCTATTACACCCAAAGTAAAATCTGAACCCTTTAATATGGCCACAGTACTCTGCAGGACCTAATCTTGTCTACCTCAGCTCCTTTCCCTCTTTCCCTTGCTTTCTAGGCTCCTACTTCATGCCTTGTTTTTTTAAAAATAGATTGAATGCTTTCCAGCCTCAGAACCTTTGTATTTAATATTTCCTCTGCCTGGTATAATCTTCTCCCAGATCTATATAATCCTGCCTCCTCAGCATTCAGATTATAAATTCTCAGAACATTTTAGTAATCACTGATGATGCCCGCACTCCTTACACAATACAATGCTGCCATATTACACAACGTGATCCTCAGAGTACCTATCACTATGTAAATTTACCTAATATTTCTGTGTTTCCATGTTTATTGTCTGCATTTCCTACCAGAATGTAACTTTCTTGTTTATCTCTGGCACCTAAAAACTGTCTGGAAGATAATTGGCCCTTGTATTTGATGATAGGTTTCTCCTTTGGATAATCAGTCTTGTTAAAATTTTAAGTAAATTAACAATAAATAGGTTCTGGATAAGACGAGGGGGCACACCAATGGAAAAGGTATTTATCTTTTTGACATCTGTTTTGAGTGATCAGAAGGAATAAATCCCATCTGAGTTATAGATGGATGAAGTTGCCAGGTAATTATGAGCTGGTCATATGTTTGTTAGACTGAAAGGTCTTTATTTAATTTGGAAATTTCTTTAACTTGTTTAATATTTTTAACCATAATAACAGAACAATAAGAATAATAAATATTCTTAATTTGGTGTCCGAGATCAAGGGAGAGGCAGTATCTTCATTAACCAGTAGGTGATGGCTCTAACCTAGGTAGGCCAAGATGGGTGAAAAATTGCCTGTGGCCATCTGATGGGTGCTGGGAGAAAGTTTGGGTTGTTCAGTGTGCCTGATGCATGCACATGTGACTGATTTTCAAGTAATTACTAATTGACTCTTCAGCTGGAAACCTTGGGAAAACCCCCAATTCCAAGTTGAGGGTCATGACTATCAACCTTTTCACTTATCTTCATTCACACGAGATTAAGGAAAGTCAGAGGTTAAACTGAACTGTACTCTTGAAGGTTAGAATTAGGTTAGTAATTCTATAGTAGGGAATTTGTATTTTCTTTCTGATTAATAATAATATATATGCTCTTTATAGGTATATGTGTATTGATGTCATAAATGCTTTTATAGATATATGTGTGTGTATACATATACTATATAGAGAAAATTTCTTAAATATTCATCAAAATGACTGTTATGTCAGGCAGTCTCTAGAATGACAGCAAAAGAAACAAATTCCTGTCATCATAGAGGTTTTTTTAAAAATATTGTTTATTTTTGGAGAAGTCTAGACATTTTCAAGAATAATTCAAGAATTATATGTATTGCCAAATTGCTTTTCAGAAAGGGTGTTCCAACTCACACTTAAGTCAGTGCACTATGCGTGATTGCCTCATGGATTCTTGTCAGCACTGGGTATTTCTTTGTATACTTTGCCAAATTAATAGGCTTTAATTTGCATTAAAAATTACTAAGCAGGCTGAGTGTTTCTAATACATTTATTGGCTATCATTCCTATAAGATATCAATGAATTGAGTGGATATAGAAAAGGAGAAGGGTACTGATGAAGTAAGTTATAGTCTGTTAAGAAAATGTTGAAATTTATACTATGCTTTATATGTAAATATTTGCCAAAACTTATCCATTTGTTCATGTAAAGGTAATTTAAGTATTTTAAGTACTTTTTATATAATTACCTTGCTAAACAGATTACAGATTAATCTTTTAAAAAAGAATTGGTTAAAGAAGAGAAATAAGAAAATTTATATGATTGGTATTTTGACACCCATGGAGACATAAGGAGACTTAAAGATATTTTGCTACCACATGACCTGTCCTTTGCCTCAGAAGATAAAATAACCTAAAAAAAATCTAAATCATTGTTATTCTAACCCTTTAAAATCCTATTAATGTACTTCCCTCCCCCTTATTTGTTGACATTCTCTTTATTAATTCTGTTTATTGCCATGTGACTCCAGAGAGCTGGAGTGGAAGACTTTAAATCAATAGAAAATTGCTTGCATTACTCAAGTATGAGCCAATATAAATTAACTAAGCTACAAATAAATTACATTTCGGTTTTAATGTCTTACTGAGAGGAGACACTGAAGATAATTTGGGGAGTAGAAAGCCAGGATGGGGAAAGTAAAATGATTTTCTTTAACTTTTCCTAAGCCAGGAACTCTTTTCACCTTAGAATCTTGTTGATACGTTTGACACAATTCTCTCCAGTTCCATAATGTATGAGGTACATATTTAATGTTAAGCATAAAAATACACTTTAAACAATTATATAGTATTTTAATGTCTTCTTTTCTGTTTAGGGTTATTCCTTTTTTTTTTTTTTTAAAGGATTTTATTTATTTATTTATTTGAGAGAGAGAAAGAGTACACACTCTGGGGTGGAAAAGGAGGGAGAGAGAGAAGCAGACTCCCTGCTGAGCAGGGACCCTGAGGTGTGGCTGGTTCCCAGGACTCTGAGATTATGACCTGAGCCAAGGGCTGATGTTTAATTCCATGAGCCACCCAGATGCCCCTGTTTGGGATTATTCTTGATTCTCTCTTATTAATGAAAAAAATAAGGATTAATCTTTTTTTAATACGCTGCTTATATAGTAGAGGTCATCAAAAGCAACTCCTAATAAGTTGAATAACAGTGCTGTTGATCAGAAAATAAGTTTTCTATTTTGTCAAAATAGAGAAAAACAGTTACTTGTAAACTTAATCCTACTTGTGGATGCTGAAGCTACTTTCTACATGTAACCACTGTTAAAATAACAAAGTTGTATTTCAGAAGTTCGTCGCTAAATTAAGTATTTGGAATTTGGAAAGCATCACCTAGAAACAAGGCTGTTTAGAGTGGCTAAATTACTTGTTACTTGCACCAGACCCTTTACAGCCGTATTGTTATAATACGTTCTAATTGTCACTTGGACAGTTGGAGAAGGGCGCTCTGTTTATTCTGGCCTCTGTGTTCGTCGGAACTCAAGCCTTGGCTCCTTACCATATTGCCAACCTGCTTAGGCCAACTTTTGTGTACTCATATAATGTTAACTGTTTGACAGATTTATATAATTCATTTGAAAAATCAGGACACATAACACTGTAGGTTAACTATACTGAAATTAATTTAAAAATCAAGACATAGTAACAACTTTTATTGAGACCTCTGTTGTGCTAGGTGCCTTATGTGAGTGCATCTAATCCTCAAAACATCCTTAGGATGGCGATGACTTCCCCATCTTATAGGTAAAGTAACTGAGTCTTAGAGGGCCATGGTCATACAACTGCTAAACAGGAGAAGTGGAATTTGAACCAGGATCTGTCCAGTTCCAAAGTTTGTATTCTTTGTATCATATCTATTTCTTTGAAAGGACGACGATGGCGATGGTGATGATAATGATGATGGCCACCATGACTACAAGGATGAGAGTATTGACAGTACAAGAGCTAATCATTTTGTACAGGTTTATTTGAGCCAGAGGTTATCTTGGTTAATCTTCACCACAATCTGTGAGATAAGCACCATAAATGGTGTGGCTTAAGAAAGAAATGGAAGCTCAGAGAGGTAAAGTGACTAGCCTAAATTGCCCATAGCAGGTAAGTGGTAGAGCACTGAAAAACCCATCTGATCCTATTCTGATATTTTAAAATAAAGAACTTAAAATTTAATTATTTTTGTTTTTGTTTGGCTTCCTCAGTGCTGTTAAACTGTAGCCATTCCGAGTCACTTGAAGCTTTTTGGAATCTGTTTTCATTAAATTGTGGCTATATCAGTAATAATTTCTATTTTAATTAGGTCCGATAACTTTAAATTTAATTTCCAGTACTGCTTTCTTTCATAGATAGTGACAATGTACAATACCCCTTGAGGATATTCTCATTTAGTAAATGAGGACACAGACTTCCAGATTAATTGTTTGCCTAAGGTCTTTGATCAAATCAGAAGCAAATCTAGAATAGAGGCTTAGATGGTTTTTGATTTTTAGGTCATGCAGCCTCCTTTATCTTGAAACCCTTCATGCCTACATGTTGGGTTGTTAAAACTGATATGGTTTGTCCAGAAAGATCTTGCTGCATTTTTTCTGATTTCTATTTGAGAAAATTAGGTCTCTGGAAATTATGTAGCTTGAAGGGCAGGAAAGGGTCCTTATGGTTGATGTAATTTCTGCTTTGAGTAACAATCACAAGTATTCATTCTACATAAAATATGTATGCATTGCTCCCTTCTTTTTTTAAGATTTCAAGAGAAGTATACCACCATGCCTTTATTCAAAAATCCATATAGAGGGGCACCTGGGTGGCTCAGTGGGTTGAAGCCTCTGCCTTCAGCTCAGGTCATGATCCCAGGGTCCTGGGATTGAGCCTGGCATCAGCATCGGGCATCGGGCTCTCTGCTCAGCAGGGAGCCTGCTTACTCCTCTCTCTCTGCCTGCCTCTTTGCCCTTGTAATCTCTGTCTGTCAAATAAATAAATAAAATCTTAAAAAAAAAAAACCAAAAATCCATATAGAAAATTTTTGAACTACGTAGCTTAAGTCATTCATGCTGACGGTTAAATTTGTTCTGTTCTCCTAACAAGTGTGGGCATACATAACTATTATCCTTCATATAAAAATCCTTCCTAAACTTACATAACAGCATCTTTTAACTGTGAGGTTACATTTTTATTCCATAAACACCAAAAGCCTCCTGTGAGCCAGTTTTGCACCAGGATGACATAAAAGGCAGGGTTCTCACCCCTTGAACCTGAGAATCTTTCTGGGGAGATGAAACAGGCACATGGAAGAACAAGGAGAACTTGAGCATTGTGGCTCCACACTCATGTGCTGAGCAGACAGAGGGCAAAGGGGGCATCAATGCAGATGGGCTGTTTGAGCCTCTGTTGGACACAAAACCTGTAACAATTAATTTTTCTCCAGCATGTCCAATTAAGTCTGAGACTCACCACATGGTACAATACGTTGATATATTCGAGTACTTAATGGATTTGGTATGTAGTTGTGTTTTTTTTTAACATTCTTCTATATAAAGGTGATGAGATTGCATTACTAAAGTTTGACAGTACTGATTAAAGTATTTTCATACTTTATAGTTTCATACTTTTATAGACTAAGGAACAATCAGGAAACAAGATGATGCGGATTAGTAACTAGTATTATTTCTATAAACCCAGTGATTCAGATTTAGTTACTAAAAAGTATCTTCTTAAGGTTTTCTCCTTTTAGCCAGTACTCTTGCCTGCATTTAAAATTTTTAATTTACGTGTATGTACTGAGTCTATAATCACATATCCAAAGGGCAAGTCGGGAAGAGAGTTAAAAATCTTGGGTGATCCTTTGTGTGTGATTTTTTTCTTTTCAGTCTTTTTTATATATAAAAAAATACCACTCATAAATTTATAATCCTCTTTTTCTTATCTTTGGATCCATTTGCACTATAAAGCATCCACTCATTGCCACTCAAATGATGTGTAAATAAATAATTAATAAGAAAAAAGTTTAGGGGGATTTTAAAAAATAATATTCTTCATAAAGTTGAGTTAAAGTGCATAATCATAGATCTCATTGTTGAAATAGAGTTTTCAGATGGCATGATTCAGTCTGTAACTTCCAGTAGGTAAAATAGGATTATCTTGAGCACAACTGAGAATGAGAGATACAGAGATATGGTGCCTGTTCCAATTGACTCTTTCAGTAAAATGAACAGGGAGTGAAGGAAGGCTCCCGTTGAGATGGTGCAGTGCCCATGAACGCATGAACTATTTAGAGGTTACACTTGCGTTGTTTAAGGAATTAGAAGTACTGAATTTTGGGTGGCAGGAGAATCAATGAGATTTTACTTATTTATTTATTTTAAAGATTTTTATGTGTTTATTTGACAGGGTGAGTGAGTGTAAGAAAGAGAGTGCAAGAGGGGGGAGTGGGAGAGGGAAAAGCAGACTTCCCACTGAGCAGGGAGCCCAGGACCCTGGGATCATGACCTGAGCTGAAGGCAGACACTTAACCAACCGAGCCACCCAGGCACCCTCAATGAGACTTTATTTGAAATCGCCACCAGAAAGAGGGCCTGGTTTAGAAAGAAGTCATATTTGATTCAGCATGTTGAGTTTGAACATGTCTATGGAGATGTTTAAAAGATATTTGGAAATGGGAGCATGGAGATCAGGAGGAAGGTTGGGATCACATACTATGTTTCTCAAGAAAGAGGAGATAAAAAAAATAAAAAAAAAAGTTAACTATTGTTATTGCTGTTTATTTAGTGTGGCATATAACATAGCACCCGTCATATAATGGCTACTCAGTGAACAAGTGAGGATTTATGGGAGCATGTTAGAGCTTTGCTAATGAAATAACAAATGAGGGAAGAGGAAGGGAAAGGGTAAGAGCAGTTAGGGAATGCTTGCTCTTGATTTTTTTTTTTTTTTTTTAAAGAAGACAGGAGTCAGAGGAAGGGTTGAGGAAAGCCAGAGGGAAAACCTACTTGGTAAATATCTTAAGATAGAACATGAAGCACAAGAGAGGATCAAGGGAAGAGGGTGGGAGGAAAGGAGAACATGAAGGTTAAGAAAGTGCTTGCAAGTGAGCAGTTTTATTAAAATAAGAGTGATGGAGGCTTAGTAGAGGCAGTGTGTATGGGACTATTCCTCATGGGGCTTGAAGATAAATAGATGATGTTGAGAGGTATTAGGAGACTATAGGTCTTCGTAAAGTGCAGACATGTTTGTAGAAGAGAAGGAAGTTAAAAGTTCAGTTAAGAGGTAGTTGATGGAGGATTTTGGAAAAGGTGAGAGTGGATTCCTCTAAGCTCAAGGTGGAAAGGGCTGGCCTTGGAGACTGTCAAAGACAGAAAAAGAGTAGGGAAGACACAGAGGGGTTGTGTGATAGAGTTAAGAAAAGCCATGGAATCGCAATTCTCATGACTTTAATCATCATGGTAAAGTACATCATAGAAAGAAATGAAAAGGACTGGAAGCTTGGCTTGGCAATAACTTCTATAAGAAACGAAGAAAGTATTTTCTGAGTAATAGTGACGATTCAGCTGAGATTGACCAATGTCAATTTGTAGTGGCTTTTCCTCATTTTTTTTTTTAAAGATTTTATTTATTTATTTGAGAGAGAGGCAGTGAGAGAGCATGAGCGAGGAGAAAGTCAGAGGGAGAAGCAGACTCCGCGTGGAGCTGGGAGCCCGATGTGGGACTCGATCCCGGGTCTCCGGGATCATGACCTGAGTGAGCCGAAGGCAGTCGTCCAACCAACTGAGCCACCCAGGCGTCCCTTTTCCTCATGTTTTATCACAGATTTGTAATACAGCTAATGGAAGAAGCAAATGTCCCATCTCTAGAGCATTGTCATTGTCTTCCCCAACCCATCCCATGGACTCATGAATTAAGTACTTTTTATAAGAAGGTTCTTAAAACAAGAAGCATATTTACTTAGGGTTTAGTAATCAGGTAAGAAATGGCATAGTCCTAGTAGAGATAGAGCTGTAACATTATTTCTGATAGCTGTGTAGTAGTCCATCACACTGATTTATTATGGTATATTTTGCCAGTCTTCTAGATTGGCATTTGGGTTTTTTTGTTTTTGTTTTTGGGTGTTTTTTTTTTTTTTTTTGTAATTATAAATCTTTCCATCTATGTTTTCTTGACTATTCCCTTAGAAAAAATTCCTTGAAATAGAATTGCTGGATTAATGAACATAACCATTTGAATTTTTAAAAATACCTTGCCAATTATTATTCTTCGTAACATTGTCATTTTGCACATAGACCAATCGGGAATGAAAAGTGCCAGTTTCGTCTTAACCTTACCAACACTGAGTATTACTATTCCTTTTTAATCTCTGCTAATTTGAGGTTCTAAAAATATATTGTTGTACCTTGCAGCTCTTTGTTAACCAGTGAAATGGAAAATATTTTATTCTCATTTGCATATCATAGTGATATTATTTTCTTAATCTGAAAAATTCTTTTTATATTAAGCATATTTACTTGGTCTTTGTTATGTATGTTACAAGCATTCTTTTCCTGAACAGGCATACAACAAATTCTACTGCCTAGTAAAACTAGACTGTGAAGGTACTGATCATCTGTGGTTGCATTATTCGCTTATCTCTTACTTCTTCACTTACTTTCATTACAAGTAAAATTAAGCCATGCTCTGGCATCTTCCATATTCTCATATTGCTTTTGTCTCTTGGAAATAGTGTGCAGTCCGTGCAGCCACAGAAGGCAGAACCCTTGTTTTGGAAGGCCTGGAAAAGGCGGAGAGGAATGTTCTGCCCGTTTTGAACAACTTGCTGGAAAATAGGGAGATGCAGCTTGAGGATGGACGCTTCCTGATGTCTTCAGAGCGTTACGACAAACTTCTTCAAGTAAGAACAGAAAAATCCAGCTCCTTTGTCTTGGCTCCTGAGCTGTGGGTGGTGCCGTTTGTGGTGAGACATGCTTGTGTGGGCACGAGGACAGCGTTGAGGCGGCTCACATCTGTGGCACACTGCTTAGCTCATGAGTTCGCAGTTTGACAAGTTTTTCAGTTTGCAGATCCTATTAGAAGACCTCCCAGATTTTTTTACTGTTTTTTTTTTTTTTTTTTTTGCCTATGTAATAACTATTTGTTTCTCTTTTCCCCCCTCCTTTTAATTCTCTCTTCTTTTTCTCCCTCCTTTCCTATCTTCCTTCTCTGTCTCCCAACAACCATGTACCAGAAGTCTAATGGCTTCTAGATGGTGCAGGCAAGACAAAGCTGAACTGAGTGTAGTTCTTGGCCTCCAGAAGCTCAAAATCCAGTAGATATTGACAGAAATGAAAGATATTTAAAAGATACCATGACGGTCCAAGCTGCCTGGATCTGTTACTTGAGTTGTTGTAAGAAACTCCTAACAACCCTCATTTCCATTCCGGCTGCCCTGCAGTGGTCCAGGATCACTTTAAAACATGGGGCAGATTAAAACTTTTCTAAACCCTCTCCTCACTCTAAAACCCAAAGGCCTTCCAGTGCAAAATAGATCTTGTCCGATCTGGGCTCTTTCTGCCTCTTTAGCCTTATCTCCCTGCTGTCCTTGTTTATTCCGCTCCAGCTGATAGTATTGTCTTTACTGTACCTTAAACCCACCGGGAAGGCATTCTCCGCTCCAGCTGATAGTATTGTCTTTACTGTACCTTAAACCCACCGGGAAGGCATTCTCCTAGTGCTTTGCAAGTCACTTTGCTCTTCAGAATGATTTTCTCCCAGATACCTGCCTGGCTTCCTTCTATACTCCTTCAAGTCTTTGGTCCAGTGTTACATTCTCAATGAAGCCTGCTGTCACCCACCAATTTGACATTGCAGTGTCCCCTCTGCCCTCATGCTCCCTGATTCTGCTCTGTTTTTTCTTTAGTCTTCTAACATCCTACAGGAGTTATTTCCTTGCTGTGTTTTTAGTTTATTCGCTGCCTCCCTCTACTAGATTACAACTTTCGCTACCAGGGATTTTTGTTGCCAGTGTTATCTCAAGCTCTTAGAGCAGTGCCTGGCACTTAGTGGCTGCTCAATAACTATTTGTTGAATGAATGAATCAGTGCAATAAAATCTTTAAATGCTGTGATGCAAGTTGATAGGAAGAGCGGGTGGGGCCCTTCAGAGGCTTTGGGGAAGGTGTTCATGTAATGTCACAAAAGGATGAGAAGACAACCCTTGCCCATTCAGCACCATCTGTGCTATACTTGAGCTCTTCGGCTAACCCAGAGTTCAGGGGTTGATGGCTCTGCCTCTGCATTCTAGGATTCAGCCTCTCTGACACTTGTGCGGTAGAGATACATGGATGCGAATTTTACTGCCCCAAGTAGGTTACAAATTGCTCAAGAGCAGAATCTGTGTCTCCTTTCTTCTCGATATAGCTGATGAAAGCCCAGGACACACTAGGCACTAAATAAGAGTTGTTGACACCAGAGGGTCTGATTGAACTGATGCTCCATGGCTGGTAGGACCAGAAATAGCTCTTTCTGATTCGCACTGTGTGAGTCTGTTTTCTCAGAAACCTGTCCTGCTACCCTTTTAGCAGTCTGTTTCTTTACTGTTTATAGGAGTCTCTAGATGTTTTCACCGTGAGATATAATTGTCTTATTTTGGAACAATCTGAAGAAGACATCATACTAATGTAATTAGAAGAGGATAATTGAGGGTTTAATCAGTAAGAAAAAAATTCATTCCTTCGTGTTGTTAGAGTTAATTTACTGAAATGAAAGATATGTTTATTATTCATTTATTTAAATTTACTTTAAATTTTAATTAATATAAAAATACAAATTTAAATAAATATAAGAATAGTAATTTATATTTATTATTTTTAAAGTAGGTCAGTGTTATGCAGAACATTTTCTCATTAGATACTTTCAAATTACAAAAGAACTATTATTGGCTCTTATATAATTATTTAGTTATTTGGCATTTTTAGTAAATGATTTGGAAAAGAATACTCAGATATGGGATCATTTTTTTTAAGTGTGGTGTTTACTTCACAATTAGAAGTTTGATATATTCTTTATTTGTGTTAGAATTTTATGCAGTTATTGAACCTATTACTTTGGTTAAGAATTTGAGATATGGGGTCAAAAGAGTTTTAAGCTTTGCACAGTGGCAGTATCGTAGTGAATGACATTTATCTGAGGCATGATTATTGCTAATTGAAAAGAGTTTTAATATACAAAGAGTGTTTGTTATTGAGAAGGATGTACTACATTGTTTTTTCCCAATGTAAGTATCAGTATACATGCTTAATTTTCATTGGTAAATATCGTTTCTATATTCATAGAATCCGTCTCATAAGAACCTCAGAGAAGATAGGCAAGATCCCTTCACAAAACACCACTACCTTAAGACAATTGCTATGATAAGAGGATTTCAGCACCATAATTTAAGTCCTGTTTATTTCTAGTTAGATTCAATATACTAAATTTGAATACTTCAAGATTTTAATGGTTTCACAGAGGTGATTGTAGCAGGATTTTGTTATTGTGGAAACAGATACAATCAGTTTGTATAAATTCTGTTTATATCCTGATTATCTTTTTTGGGTAAGTGGGAAAGAAAAATATTCAGCTGTCTGAAGACGATGCTCTTGGTTTCTCAGGCAGGGCTAGATGCTGACTTTTGTTTTCCGGTGCATGATGATATAGTATCTCTGTAGTCTGTTGATGAAAGTGGGGTCATAATTTTGGTTATGCTTGAAATAATTGTTCATTATGGTTGTTTTTTTTTAAATTTCTTTTCAGCGTAACAGTATTCATTGTTTTTGCACCACACCCAGTGCTCCATGCAATACGTGCCCTCCCCAATACCCACCACCTGGCTCCCCCAACCTCCCACCCCTTGCCCCTTCAAAACCCCTCAGGTTGTTTTTCAGAGTCCATAGTCTCTCATGGTTCACCTCCCCTTCCAATTTCCCTCAACTCCCTTCTCCTCTCCATCTCCCCATGTCCTCCGTGTTATTTGTTATGCTCCACAAATAAGTGAAACCATATGATAATTATCTCTCTCTGCTTGACTTATTTCACTCGGCATAATCTCTTCCAGTCCCGTCCATGTTGCTACAAAAATTGGGTATTCATCCTTTCTGATGGAGGCATAATACTCCATAGTGTATATGGACCACATCTTCCTTATCCATTTGTCCGTTGAAGGGCATCTTGGTTCTTTCCACAGTTTGGTGACCGTGGTCATTGCTGCTATAAACATTGGGGTACAGATGGTCCTTCGTTTCACTACATCTGTATCTTTGCGGTAAATACCCAGTAGTGCAATTGCAGGGTCATAGGGAAGCTCTATTTTTAATTTCTTGAGGAGTCATATCAAAAAATGGGCAGAAGATATGAACAGACACTTCTCCAATGAAGACATACAAATGGCTATCAGACACATGAAAAAATGTTCATCATCACTAGCCTTTAGGGAGATTCAGATTAAAACCACATTGAGATACCACCTTACACCAGTTAGAATGGCCAAAATTAGAAGACCGGAAACGTGTGTTGGAGAGGATGTGGAGAAAGGGGAACCCTCTTACACTGTTGGTGGGAATGCAAGTTGGTGCAGCCACTTTGGAGAACAGTGTGGAGATTCCTCAAGAAATTAAAAATAGAGCTTCCTTATGACCCTGTTCATTATGTTTTTAAATTATTTCATGCAGTCAATCAACAGACATTTGTCCTATTATGTTTAAGAGATACTAAGTCCTCTCGAGAGCTTGGCTGCAGCATGAGGTGGTAATGTACAGAAGTCAGATCCTTGCATAGGATACAGCGGAGGGGTACAAAACTGGTTCTGATGGAGGGAGGGATTAGAAAGTGATGTTGTTTGTACTAAGCTTGAAATGATTCCTGTGTTTATGCTGTGCAAAGTGGAAAGGGTGTTTCAGGCAAGTGGAGCAGCATTGGTCAAGCAGCATGATGTGTCTGGAGAGCCACGGTTGTGGGATGTGGCGGAGTACGGGGTCAGGGAAGGCAGGCTGAGGGCTGGGTGTGCAGTGCTTGCTGGGACTGAGAGAATAGGACATGACTCAAGCCAGGAAAGTCCTTAAGTGTCGCGTAAAGAGCTTCTACACAGTTATATGGGTCGCATCCCCTGTGGATATGCTGAAAGCTGAGGGCATACACGTACAGCTGAGGACAGTGAAGAGCCATTGTTAGGGTCAGGCAGAGAGAGAAGGAATGAGATAACAGGTGCCTACTGTGGACCAGCTGCTTTCGCATACACTGTTGCATTTAGTTTTCCCATTAGGCACAGTAATGTTGGTGATACTATTCCCACTTTATCGATGACAAAGCTGAGGGTCAGAGGGCATAATAACATGCTCTTGGTCATGTTTACACCAAGTGCTAGAGCCAGGGTTTGTAACCCCAGACCCTGTACTGTTTCCAGTCTCAACTCCACCAGATGCAAGTTGTAGGACCATGGGCAAGTTATAGAATTCCTTCGAACGTCAGTTTGTTCATCCTTAAAAATGAATTAAATGTTTATTTGCATTCTGATAAAAGTTAAGTGAGCAAAATTCATTGAAAGTACTTATATGTAATGAGTTTTCAATACATGGTAGTTGTTACTATGAATGTATCTTGGCAGAAATAGACCCATAAACATAGTTGTCTCTTTGAGGTCCATGGGCACTCTCTACTCAACCAGTAAGTGGTCAGTCCCTCTAGGACTACCTTTTTATGTTCTCTGGTCTGAATCAGTATTATATTCCTTAGCCTCCTCACTCAAGTTTCTCCGAGTTAATGACCATAGCTTAGAGATCTGACGACCCACGTTGCCTTTGTTCCTTGACTGTTAGTTGCTTCTCTGTTCAAAGCCAGTCTTCATGGTGTGAGCCTTCCTGGCACCCTGCTCCTGATTTCACTTTGCTTCCTTCCTTGAAGGTTTGGTTTTGAAGCTTGTATTTGGTTCTCAAATGCAATTTACTCAGCAATCAGGGCCTAAATTCCTAAGCCTGGCAGTTCTTGCAGTTGTAATCTGCATCATTTATGCTATAAGTTTGGATCTTCTTTCAGGATCATACCAAAACAGAGTTGGATGCTTGGAAGATTGTTCGGGTTAGTGAAAACTTCCGCGTCATTGCTTTGGGCTTGCCAGTGCCTAAGTACTCTGGGAATCCATTAGACCCCCCTCTCCGTTCTCGATTTCAGGCTAGAGATATTTATTATCTACCCTTTAAGGTAAGTATGAACAAGGATAATTTATTTCTTAAACAGATTTTCTGTTTCTATTTGGTTACTATAAAAATGTTACTATGTTTTGATGTCCCTCTCAGTAGTTAATGGAGGGAAAAAGAGAGTAAAGAAAATCTCTGGAAACTAGGGAGAAAAATTATTGTGGCGTTATCTATCTGATGGATTAAAAAAGGCTAACTTTTGGGGCACCTGGGTGGCTCAGTGGGTTAAGCCTCTGCCTTCGGCTCGGGTCATGGTCTCAGGGTCCTGGGATCGAGCCCCACATTGGGCTCTCTGCTTGGTGGGGATCCTGCTTCCCCCTCTCTCTATCTGCCTGCCTCTCTGCCTACTTGTGATCTCTTCTGTCAAATTAATAAATAAAATCTTTTTAAAAAAAGGGCTAACTTTTAGAAAATGACATATATCAAAATTTTTTTTTTTTACTATTACTTAGTGTCCACTTAAAGTTTGAAATGTGCCTATAAAAGTTTGCCTTTAGTCTGTTACATTCCCTATTGATTGGATATGTTTCTATGTTATTTTAGGACCAACTTAAACTGCTGTATTCAGTTGGAGCCAATGTTTCTGCTGAGAAGTAAGTATTTTAGCTACACATACACACATACACAGATACACATACATGTGCACACACACACATTTATATAAATATCCGGACACTTAACATTGAATTTATTTATTTTGTCCATTGATGAATTGATTAATTCATCCATTCAGTAACTATTCTTTGAAGAATTTTTTAGTAGCTGCAGTAAATGCTGATGATAAAGTTAATAAGACATGATCCTTGAAGGCAAGAAATTCAAGATATGGTAGAGTTTAAAGATATGGGAATGTATTAGTTTAATATTGTATTGTAGGGGTCATAATTTCAAAAAGGCATCGCATTTGAGATGAATAAGTATACTTTTGCTAGATAAAGATTGGAATTAAGAATAAGTACACTTTTGCCAGATAAAGATTGGAATTAAGGAATTCTCAGAAGTTATTTTTAAAGCATGGGATATGAGAGTGTATGCCTTGTTCTTGAGGCTATAAAAAGCTCCTCGTGGCTGGAATTCAGGTTTGCATTGAGAAGGGTGGGAAGGGAGGCTCTCAGGATAAATGTGGGCCAGGTTGTGGAAAGTCTCACATATTGTCATATTTTAGAAATATATTTGGGGACTCTTGGGTGGCCCAGCCAGTTAAGCATCTGCCTTTGGCTCAGGTCGTGATCTCAGGGTCTTGGGACCAACCCCCATGTTGGGCTTCCTGCTCAGTGGGGAGTCTGCTTTTCCCTCTCCCTTTGCCTCTCATCCCACCTCGCCCCGACTTGTGCTCACTTACTCTTTCTCTCTCTCAAATAAATAAATTTAAAAAAAAATCTTAAAAAAAGAAATATATCTGTATATTTAATCAACTTCTGAGTTTTATTTCTTTATTTTAAAAAAGATTTTATTTATTTATTTGAGAGAGCGTGAGAGAGTGCAGAGTTGGAGAGGGAGAAGCAGACTTGAGGCCGGGCTCTGTGACCCAAGCTGAAGGCAGGCGCTCAACTGGCTGAGCCACCCAGGTGCCTCAGCTTCTGAGTTTTAAATGGAACATTATAATATAAGCTGTTGTCTCTTAAGAATTTAATAGTAAGTATCATCTTTTAGATTAATTAATTTGGCTCAGCTGTTTCATATTTAAAAAATGAATACATTTTATATATTAAAACTATTAGGATAACATTTAACATCACCTAATTTTTTTTTAAAGATTTTATTTATTTATTTGACAGGCAGAGATCACAAGTAGGCAGAGAGGCAGGAAGAGGGAGGGGTGTGAAAAGCAGGCTCCCTGCTGAGCAGAGAGCCCGGTATAGGACTGGATCCCAGGACCCTGGGATCATGACCTGAGCCAAAGGCAGAGGCTTTAACCCACTGAGCCACCCAGGTGCCTCTAACATCTCTTAATTTTTCTCCCCTAGAATTTCTCAGCTCCTGTCCTTTGCCACCACTCTCTGTTCCCAAGAATCTTCTACTCTTGGACTTCCAGATTTTCCTTTAGATAGTTTACCAGCTGCAGTTCAAATCCTGGTATGTATAAAATAAATTAATGATATGTATACCCAAATTAATGATGTGTATACTTTGTGGCAAAGAGTACATTTAAAAGTTAATCCTTGGGGATTAATCACTTCAGTTTGCCTTGTTGTATTTTATAAATATTACAAGACCTGAGCTTACTTGGCTGCAGCTCAGTAAACTGTACAGAGCCCAGCTGCATGTTCTGAGCCCTTGAAGAGCTTCCAGCTTTATTGGGGGTGGGGGGGAGGCGGGCAGATGTGCAGCTCAGGGAAAAGTCCACAGAGGGAGGGAGGACTCAGCCTGAAGAGGCATGAAGTGCTGGGAGAGGCGTGTTGCAGGTAAGCTGTGCCTCCACTTGCCCCACTGAGGCAGGGAGCTGGGGCATTCACACTTGGGCACCAGCAGTCATTGCTCGTCGCAAGGGACACTGATTCCCAGGCGCTAGCTGCTCTCTTGGCTTGGAGCAGAGCTGGCTTCAGGACTTCAAGGGTAGTCTTCTTTAATAGCCCGCCGCTGCTGGCTGTTGGAAGGGAAAGGTGAGAGGCTCAGAAAGGATAAAAACAGATCTGAGGGCTAGCATAGACATTGTCCACTACAGTTTCAAAGAGGTCATGACGGTAGTGTCAGGAGTGGTGGAAATGCCCTCCATGCAGGGGGAACAGCTTGCACAAAGCTGTTGAATCACAAAAGGGCTTGTTACTTTTGAAGAATGCTGAATCGTATTGCTAGAATAGGCATGTATGGTGAAGAGAGAGGTTAGAGCTTTCGTGTGAAGTGTTTGCATGGTGAGTGCAGTTGTCTGGACTTTGTAGTGGGGAAGAAGGGGCCCATTAGGTGTTATGAAGTAGATGAGGTGTATAGTAATCAGTTATATATTGGAGGAAGATACCTCTGCTGCCAGGGAGGAGGGATAGGGAGAGCATGGTTGCATAAGGGAGAAACCAGTGAGAGATTTTGCCTAGGAGAGCATAATCCCAGGTAGTAGGGATCCTAAAATAAAAATAAAATAAAATAAAATAAAAGTATAATAATATATAATAATATATAGTAATAAAATAAAATAAAAATAAATCCAAGAGATTTATTTCTAAATTATTGTTGCTATTTGTTTATATATCCTGAAACTGAGTTAGGTTTCACAGGTATTGTTTACACTGCTCTATATATTTAGAACAGATTTTCTCCTGCTATTTATCATATCTCCTACTTTTTGTTCTTTTTGTTTTTGCTTGGAACTTTTTACTTTGACAATTCCCAAATCTAAAAAAAAAGTTCACAAATAGTAAAATGAACACCCATAATCCCTTCAACTAGAGTCACCAGTTTTTAGCATATTGCCACATTTAATTGCCATCTCCCTTTTTTTCTGAACCATTTGAAAGGAAAACCATTTGGTCAGTATTCTTATATACTTCAGTGTGCACCTTGTAAGAAGTAGGACATTCTGCATAACCAGAACCATTAATCATACCCCTAGGCATGTTAACAGTAATTCTATAATATCGTCTGATAGACAACTTATACCAAAATTTCTCTAGTTGTCCCTTTTAGTAGACTTCTGAAAGTAGAGTGACTGGAATTAAGAAAGCAGTTTGATTTGGGGGAAAGTTTTGAGAATAATAAAAACCTTCTAGCTTGTAATTTATAACTGTGAAGCTAAGTACATTTGTGTATGAGAGTAACTCAGATTAGGAATAAAAGTGAAGGAGAAGGTACTTTGGGATGAGTATGGTAGGGAAATGTGTTCAGACATTTAGTTTCAGACATGCTGAATGGGGGTCAATGGGATATCTAGAGTCTTGTCTGGGCAATTGAGAGTTCAAGTCTAGAGCTCAGGAAAGTAGTCAGGATCAGAGACAGAGACATAAGAGCCATTAACAGATGGCAACTGCAAGGTGGGAGTGGATGAGCTTACCCAGGGAAAGGGTGTGGAACAGGAAGAGAAGAGGAAGTAATGAATATTTACTTTTATAGACTTCTGGAAAATATGAGAAACTTATTGTTATTATTTATAAGGCAATTTCAATGTCATATGCATTTCAGATAAATTTTCTGTGATTGTTTTAGATGTTCCTCATTCCTATGTATTTTTGCTCCTAATAGGATTCCTTTCCTATGATGTCAATCAAACATGCAATCCAGTGGCTTTACCCATACACTATTTTACTAGGACACGAAGGGAAGATGGCTGTGGAAGGTGTTTTAAAAGTAAGTATCTTGGGACACCTGGGTGGCTCAGTTAGTTAAGCATCAGCCTTCTGGTCAGGTCATGATCCCAGGATCCTGGGATTGAGTCCCACATCAGGCTCCTTGCTTGGCAGGGAGCCTGTTTCTCCCTCTGCCTACAGCTCCCCCTGCTTATGCATGCTCTCTGTGTCTCTCTCTGACAAACAAATAAATGAAATCTTAAAAAAAAAAAAAGTATTTTATATGCTAACTAACTTGAATTTAACTGGAAAAAAAAACAAGTATCTGCTTCGCTTTCCTTTCCTTTTCCATGTCTCTTTTCATCCCTTCTCTTCCCGTCTTCCCATTTCTCGCTTCCCCCTCTTTCCTACTTTTCTCTTTCCATCTTTCTTCCTCTCCCTTGCTTTCCCCTCTTTTTTTCTAGGCATGGAGGCACTAGCAGGCCAGTGATAGGGAAGCAAGTACAGAGGTGACTGGTGTGGTTGGGATGTTGACTACATTGAACAAATAAGTAAATCAATTGAGCAGATGGGTCAATATATTGAGGGTTATGAGAGCTGTGTTACTTACTGTTGGAAAAATAATTTATAAACATGGAAAGGGAGAAGGAAAAAAGACTGCTGAGGTGTTAGATTGGAATTGGAGAAATCAGAATGAACTCATTTTTTTCAATATATATAAACAGAGTAATAGATACAGATAGTGTGTGTATTTGTGAATACATACCCATACTTTCTAGTTCTCTCCTCTGTGAAGGCCTAAAAACTGACGCTCCAGTGGCAGTGATCATGCCAATTGCCAAGACATTGGTTTCTAAATACCATACTTCCTAAACTAAAAGTAATCAGGACTCCTAGGAAGTAGGGCTGGTTCAGCATCAGCACAGGGGAAGTACACAATGAAATGAACTGGGATCATCTTACTGTGCCAGAAAGTAAGGAAATGTCTACCAAATGATGTTGATGTCCCAAAGTTACAGAGGAGCCAGCTTGAAGTGGCTCCCATAAGTATCAAAATAAACAATGATAACAATTGATTATAAGCCATTGAAGAGAATAGGAATCTCTTAAGTTCATATTGATATAAATGATTATATAAATACAAGGGGGAGAAGAAAAATCTCTTGAATAAATGTAGAAGGAATTACATAAACAGAAAAATCACCATTTGGCAACCATCAGTGTGGTAGTTGATTTAGTTGATTTAGGCAGAAGGTCATCAAAGGTTTTAAAGCACAGGGAGGTTCTGTGAAGGATAGGATATTGGGGTGCCTGGGTGGCTTAGTCAGTTAAACATCTGAGTCTTGATTTTGGCCCAGGGTCATGAGAGTGAGCCCCATATTGGGCTCCGTACTCAACAGGTGTCTGCTTGAGATTCTCTCCCTGACCTCCACCACGTGCACACATGCACGCACACACCATATTCTCTCTCCCTCTCTTCAAATAAATAAATAAATAAATACCTTCCCAAAAAAGTATAGGATATTGATATAATGTAAGAATATATCCTACCAAAATACTCAGTTGACTACAAAACAAGAAAATGATAACTTTTATGGTAAATGCCAACTTGACCAGGTGGGACAGATGGGCATTGTGTTCCTCCTGAGTGTTGAGCTGAGAAGAGCTCAGCTTCATTTCAGGTTATTCTGGATAAGGATTCATGATGTGAATTTGGCCATGAGAAAGTATGGTATAGACATAGGCTGAGGTATATAATGAAAGTCCTGTATTCTTTAGAATTGTCCAGTCCATAAAAGAGAAAAAAACTGAGGAAACTACTTCAGTTTTAACCTGACTAAAGAGATATGATAGCTAAATGCAACGTGTGCTTCTACGTCAGATCCTGGACCACATGGGAAAAAGTGACATTGTTGACATAGTTAGTTAAACTTGAATACGTCTCTGGATTAGATAGCTGTGTTCTATTAAAATGATTTCCTGATTTGGAAGCTTATGTGGTGATTACCTTGGCCAGAGTTCTTGTTTTAGGAAATATGAACTAGAATGTTTCAGGATGATGAGGCATCATATCTGCAGCTTGCTCTTCAGCGGTTCAATAAAAGACCAATGATAATGGTCTAGTGTGGGGTTGCTGATGGGGGTAGGAGGGAGGGAATAAATGCACTACACTGTTAATCATTGGAGAAATCTGAGTAAAGGCAAAATAGAAGCCCTTTGTACAACTGAATCCTGCAACTTTCCTGTAAGTTTGAAATTATTTTAAGATAAAACATTTAAAAAAGTGAGTATCTGCTATAAAGTGTTTCAAAATAAAAAAATTAAAAACAAACATAACTAATAAATTATTAACTTGCAAGTAAGCAGTTTATATAAAACTATGGAAGTAGCTAATGAAGTTCTTATTTTTATCTTAAGTGGTTCATAATATATGGAGCATGATTTTCTTTTGTTTTTTTTTTTTTTGTTTTGCTTTGTTTTTTTAAAATTTATTTATTTGTCAGAGAGAGGGAGAGAGCGAGCGAGCACAGGCAGACAGAGTGGCAGGCAGAGGCAGAGGAAGAAGCAGGCTCCCTGCTGAGCAAGGAGCCCGATGTGGGACTCGATCCCAGGACACTGGGATCATGACCTGAGCCGAAGGCAGCTGCTTAACCAACCGAGCCACCCAGGCGTCCCATTCTTTTGAAGTATGCATAGCATAATTTTCTTATTATATTGTCTAACAGTAGTGTTTTCCAAAGGGCTGGTCACAATATATGATATCTTATAACTATATATTTGAGCATGTTGACTCTTGGCAGATTGACTTACCCAAATTAATTCCTTTTTATGAAAGACAGTTTTTATTTTTCTTTTACAGTTGGCTTTCGGAGCAGATTTCTAAGGAGTAGGTAGAATGTGAACACTAGGTTTTTTCCTATGTGTACAGGCCCTTCATTTTCTGGAGGCCAGGATTTTACCATCTTAGGCAAATAGAGTAGTGTTTGTTTCTCCTCTATCCCAGAATCTACAAAGGGGGTATAGAAAGAAATATTCTTTATGTAGGTAGTAATAATGAGAACTCAGAAGTAGATTCTAGGTACTTTAGCAGGTTTTTCTCCACATATCAGCTAGCCAAAGAAACATTATTTTCATTGATTGTTGGTGTCAATAACAATATAATAATAATAATAATAATAATAATAGTAATAGTAATAAATAAAACTAATAAAAAGCTCTTCCTCATAGATGCCGAAAACTGTAGTTGGGGGCAGAATCTAATTAAAAAGGATGAAGAAGCAAGGGGAAAATATAACTATATAGTTCACTTTAAGATTTATTCTCAGCACTGAAAAAAAGAACTAGAATTCATCTTTAATTTAATCAACATCTGAACTAAGCTGGCATTGGTCATTGAAATAGAGCACCTAGTGTTTAAGAAAAAGGTGGTGATTCCTGATGTGCTCCCTCGATGCCCATCAGCACAGTGCCCAATTCCTGTGGAACAAGGGTAAATAGTCAGGGATAAAGAAAATGTCATGGGAAGGTGTGATAAAATGAAGCACTGTAAACTTTTTTGTGACACAACTGAGAGAAGATATTCAGTGCCTAGAAGAGCCAGTTATGAACAAAGGTATTTATTTTTATAAAGAAGCCACTTGGATGTGTTTCCGATCTCTGATTTCAAAACTAGTCCTATAAATTAGACTTCTAATGAAGATGCAGAGTAGGAACATCCCAAGCTCACTTTGTTCAGAGGATACAACTGGATAACACCCACATCGGTGTAAATAACCCAGAAAACAATCTGAAGACTGGCAGAACACACTCTCCACAGCTAAATGTGGGGAAGAAACCACATCGAAGTGGGTAGGGGGGTGGACATGTGGTCAGGGGTTAAATGGACCTGGGAGACTGTCTGTGGCAGGGAGGGACACCTTGGGCTCAGAGAGGGGAAAAGAATAGGCCATCACACGAGGTACCCCAGGCACCAGAGACCTGCACAGGGAAGATAAATTTCCCTAACATTTGGCTTTGAAAACCAGAAGGGCTGATTTTGTGAGTTCTTAAAATTAGCAGGGCTTAACACCTGGAACTTGGAAGATCTGTGGGCTCAGCTCTGGGAGGGTGATAGGAATCTGAGTGCTCACTCTTAAAGAGACAGCATACCAAATAGTTCCATAGAGATGAAGCATTGAAACAGCAGTTTGAAAAATACTGGGGTATATGGGAGGGAGATTTGTTTACTAATATCAGAGCCTGTGCTGGAGAAATAGGGATGCTTTGAAGACCTCTCCAAGAGCAAAATTGCTGGCAGGTATCATTTCTTTCCTCCACTCCCCAGCCTACATATGGACACCTTCAAACACCAACACACCCTACCTAACTTGGTAAGAGTGTGCCCTGCCCTGCATTCTGTGGATGCACCCCTTCTAATACATCTGGGCCATAGCACACCCAAAATAGTGCCACAAGCCTGGCAGTGTGCAAGCAGCTTCAAGAGGTGTGAGCACCACAACAAAGTGACTCTTGCCCTGAACTGCCCCAGATGGCTCCAGCCAGGTCCACTAACAACACAGGGATCAAACCTTGCCTACAACAGGGAAGGAGAGCCACTGTAGATGACTGGATTGGAGGCAAAAGTGGCTCCGCCACAACAGTAGAGTGCACACAGTATACGTAGAAGATACCCCTGGAGTGCCCGGTTCTGGTGAACAGGGGACTTTGCACCACAGGGCACTATGGGGTCTCTTCTTCATAAGGCCACTGCTTCTAAGAGCTAGAGATATAGCTGACTTTCCTGACACATGGAAACAGATACAAAGAGTTAGACAAAATGAAGAGACAGGGGAATATTTCTCCGATGAAAGAACAAGACAAATTCACAGCAAAAGAGGTAAATGAAATGAAAATAAGTAATAGAGAATTTAAACTAATGATCATAAAGCTACTCCCTGGACTTGAGAAAAGAGTGGAGGACCTCAGCAAGACCTTTAACAAAGAGATAGAAAACAAAAACCAACCAAAGATGAAGAATTCATTAACTGAAATTAAAAATACATTAGGTGGACTAAATAGTAGATTAGAGGAAGCAGAAGAATGGATCAGCGGCCTGGAGGACAGAGTAAGGGAAGGCAATCAAGTTGAACAGGAGAGAGAAAAAAATAATAGAAAATGAAAATAGGGAATTCAGCAACACCGTCAGGCATAATAACATGTGTCATTAGGATCCCAGAAAGAGAAGAGAGAGAAAAGGGGGCAGAAAATTTATTTTGAAGAAATAATAGCTGAAAATTTCTTGAATCTGGGGAGAAAACAGAAATTCAGATCAGGAGGCATAGAGAGCACCCAACAACATTAAAAAAAAAAAAAAATCACCACAATCAAGTGGGATTCATTCCTGGGATGCAAGGGTGATTCAATATAAATCAATCAACATGGTATATCAACATCAATAAGACAAAGGATAAAAACAGGATCATTTCAATAGATACAGAAAAAGCATTTGACAAAGTACAAATCTGTTCATGATAAAAACCCTTAACAAAGTAGGTTTAGAGGGGACATGCCTGAACATAATAAAGGCCATAAATGAAAAACCCACAGCTAACATCATACTCAATGGTGAAAAATAGAGTGCTTTTCCCCCAAGATCAGGAACGCAACAAGGATGTCCCCTCTTGGAACTTTTATTCAACATAGTGCTGGAAGTCCCAACCACAGCACTCACACAACAAAAAGAAGTAAAAGGCATTCATATTGGTAAAGAAGAAGTAAAACTTTCACTATTTGCAGATGACATGATATTATATAGGGAAAACCCTAAAGACTCTACCAAAAACTACTAGAAGTGATGAATGAATTCAGTAAACTCACAGGATACAAAATCAATATACAAATATCCTTTGAATATCTGTACACTAAGAATAAAGAAGCAGAAGTAGAAATTAAGAAAATCCCATTTACAATTGCACCCCAAATAATAAAATGCCTAGGAATAAACATAACCAAGGAGGCAAAAACACCTGTACTCTGAAAACTATAAAACATTAATAAAAGAAATTGAAGATGACACAAACAAATGGAAAACCTGTTCCATGGTCATGGATTAGGAGAAAAAATATTGTTAAAATGGTCATACAACTCAAAGTAATCTACAGATTTAATGCAGTTCCTATCAGAATACCAAGAGTATTTAGAACAAACGATCCTAAAGTTTGTATGGAATCACAAAAGACTCTAAGTAGCCAAAGCAATCTTGAAAAAGAAGAACAAAACTGGGATCACAATCCCAGACTTCAAGATACATTACAAAGTCATAGTAATCAAAGCATTATGGTACTGGCACAGAAATAGACACATAGATCAAAAGAGCCCAGAAATAAATCCACAATTATATGATCAATTAATCTTCAACAAAGGAGGCAATAGGCAACGGGAGAAAGACAGTCTCTTCAACAAATGGTGTTGGGAAACCTGGAAGCTACATGCAAAAGAATGAAACTGGATCACTTTCTTAAATATTTAAAAACAAACTCAAAGTGGATTAAGGACCTAAATGTGAGATCTGAAACCATAAGAATCTTGGAAGAGATCACAGGGAGTAATTTCTCTGACATCAGCCATAACAACATTTTTCTAGATACGTCTCCTGAGACAAGGGAAACAAAAGCAAAAATAAACTATTGGGACTGCATCAAAATAAAGAGCTGCTGCAAAGCAAAGGAAACAGTCAAGAAAACCGAAAAACAAACTACTTAAATGGGATAAGATATTAGCAAATGACATATTCAATAAAGGGTTAGTATCCAAGATAAATAAACAATTTCTACAACTCAACACCAAAAACCCCCAAACAAACCAATTAAAAAATGAGTGGAAGACATGAACAGACATTTCTGCAAAGAAGACATATAGATGGCCAACAGACATCTGAAAAGATGCATGGCATCATTCATCATCAGAGAAATGCAAATCAAAACCACAGTGAGATATCACCTCATATTTGTGAACATGGCTAAAATCAAATATCCAAGGAACAACAAGTGTTGGAAGGATGTGGAGAAAAATGAACTCTTACATAGTATTGGTGGGACCGCAGACTGGTGTGGTTATATATACAGTGGAATATTTATTACTTGGTCATAAAAGAGAAAGAAATGTTGGCCATGGGTGAAGCTAGAGAGTATAATGTAATAAGAGAAGTCAGAGAAAGACAAATACTATATGATTTCACTTATATGTGGAGTTTAAGAAACAAAACAAATGAACAAAGGGAAAAGAAAGACTAATAACCAAAAAACTGACTCTTACCTATAGAGCACAAACTGATGATTACCAGAGGGGGGTGGGTGGAATAGGTGAAAGGGATTGAAGGTACACTTACAATTATGAGCACCGAGTGGTGTATAGAGGTGTTGAATCACTATATTGTATACCTGAAACTAATATAGCACTGTATGTTAACTCTACTGGAATTAAAAAAAAAATCAGCTAGTCATACAAATGAGTTAAAGTTATAGAATACCTTTAAGGAGTTGAGTTTTCTAAAGAAATTAGCTAATATTGCTTCATTTTGTTTGATCTTTATTTTGACCTTTATAATTATGGGGAATAGAGAAAAATGACTGAAGGTCTGTATTGCAAACAAATCATCTAAATTTCATTTTAGAGTCTTAAAAATGAAAAGTAGATAAGATTAGAAAAAGTGGTTAACTTTTCTTGCCTTAATAATGTATATAGCTAGTTAAGGAATAGTACATCTTTTTCCAACTTCTTAGTAGATAAATAAGGGTAGGTGGAGAGCTTAAATTCATTCATCTGAACCTAAAGAACTTTCCTTTTGTACTGTCATTACACACTGATACATACAACTAGATCAGAATGTTAAATCGCTCTCCTTAAAAATGGTAGCAGTCTAGTGATTGATGTAATTTTTGTTATATGTCCTGGGACAGTCCATAAGGCCCATTTGTTATTCTAAGTTTCTCTATTTTCCCAAACTAATATTCACAGATGAACAAAATTTTATATGTCCTCAAATAATTTTGAATTTAGAGGTGAAAATTAAGGCAATGTTTTGTTTTTTTTTTAAAGATTTCATTTATTTATTTGGTAGAAAGAGATCACAAGTAGTCAGAGAGGCAGGCAGAGCGAGAGGAGGAAGCAGGCTCCCTGCTGAGCAGAGAGCCTAATGCGGGGCTCCTGGGCAGGACCCCGGGATCACGACCTGAGCTGAAAGTAGAGGCTTTAACCCACTGAGCCACCCAGGTGCCCCAAGGCAATATTCTTGAATTGGAAAAAAATATTGAACTAAGAATTAGAAATATCTATTGTAATAGCAAACCAAGAATGTACATATATATACATATGTACATATAATAACTTTTACTTGATATTCAGTTTCTGACCTGCATTGTTATAGAAATTAATGGATAGTTGAATATGAATTAGATATCCATTTGGATTCAGGAAAGTTATTACTGAAAATACAGTCAGCTAAAATTAGGAAAACCTTTTTTTTTCCTACGCAAGCTATAAAAATAGCTAAAATGTCTTTCATTCCTTGGATAGTACTCATCATATGATGTTGATACTCTGAAAACATGTTTCTGTAGTCATAAAATCACTCCTAGTTTTTAGTTGACATCTTAAAGAAAATACTCTTCCTCTGAATCTGCTATCGTTTGAGAATGGTGTACTTTTCTTACAGTGTAGTAACAGGTACATTTGTCTTCTAGTACCATGTCTTGGCTCTCAGTCCTTCTTAGGTAAGATTGAGTGGGTCTGTCTAATAGACTTGAAAACATGGGTATGGATCTGGAGGTGTTTTGATATTAAAGATAATGCTTGAGAGTCCATAAAGTACAGGTGTTAGTTGAATTGGTCACATGGATGAAAGAACCAAAGAGGAGCATATATGGTGAGAAGAAATCCTGCCTGAAGATTGAACACTAGAAGAGCCAACGTTTAAGGATTGGACAGTGTGCCAAGAACCTTCAAATAAGGCAGAGGAAGAGCAGTCAGAGCATACAGATGGTTTGTAGTCTGAAACTGGATGAGGTTATTTAAAAAGTGAACATAGAAAATATAAAAGGTCCACTCCTGAAGTACCCTGATGTGCACTGGTCAGGTAAATGAAGAAGAAGAAGAAGAACCTGCCAGAAAGACTGAGAAGGAAGGAGCAATAGAATAGGAGGAAAACTTATTTATTTATTTAGTCAGTCAGTTTGGCAAATAAGGTATTACTGGTGGACTTAGCAGGAACAATGCTCATGGAGTGGTGGGAACGCCAGCCAAGAAAAATCAGTGGGCTGAATAGTAAATCAGAGATGAGGAAAGGAGACAGTGATGATATTCTACTTGTAAAATAAGTTTGGTGGTGAGAAGCTGGGTTACTCAAGGATTATGTAGAATCAAGAAATGACTTTTTGTTTGTTTCTTGAAATGGGAAGACAAACATCTTCACAAGAAGAAGGGATGTAATCTGTGGAATACATGGAAAATATCTATGGAAATATGATCTAGGAGAAGCAGGAAAGGACATTTCCAGAGCACCATTGTGCCTTGGTTTGGAATGATCGAAGAACATATTTTTCTATCCAGCATCTGGAATGATGGAGTTATCGTTAACTGAGATGGAGAAAGCAGACTTCCAGTGGCTTTCCATTCACTCATAATTAAAGCAGAAGTCCTTTCTACAGAGATGGTGGGAAAAGAAGTGAGGATTGATGAAAATATAGACGATTTTAAGGATTAAAGGGAAAGGATTTCATTTGTTTGTTCATATAACAAACCTTTATTAATCACTGACTGTGTCCCATGTATGATTCTAGGTTCTGGAGGTTTGGAGTGAACCAAATAGATACATTTTAATTTTGCTGGTGGAGTTTATATTCTAGCAAAGAATGGAGGAGTATGTGCCTGAAGGCTCTGTGGTGGTTGGAGGAGGCAGGTAGATGACCTGCTGACACAGGAATGAATTGGTTCAGATGACTCCTAAGGGAGAGTAGTGTTAGTTTGTATTAGTTGCTGATTGGCTTTGGGAAGGAGCCTAGCAGAAACCAAGGGCTACATACTTGTTTGGTAGCCAGGAAATAAGGTGTGGAGAATTTCTTTTTTAGTGCTCCACAGCCTAGAAAGAGGTCTAAAGAAAATGAATACTTTGGAGGGACAGGATTGGGAATTGTGAGGGTGAGTATGGAGGCCTTGTAGATCAACATATAATTAATATTTCCTTTTATTAAATTATATTTCACAGTTCAAATAACATAATCCCGAAGAAAGTGTATCAAAAAATACATGAGTATTGTTTGTTTGACATCCCAGAATAGGAGCTACTCATTAATGTAAAATGATAAAGTAAATGAACTTTGGTTTATTTGATGTTCTACTTCTTGCTAGCATGTAGTCTGTGAGAATTATATATGTATTTTATTCCTCAGTTACCTTTTTGATTAACAGTCCTTTAAATTTCCTATGCCAGCAGATGGTAATTCATCTTGCAACTTGAGTTCTTTTACTGTCTTGGGGAATTCTAGCCTACTATTTTGATTCTACTGAAATATTTTAGCTTGAATTATTTATAAGGACATAACCAGTTATAGCAAGTGGTTCAAGGCATTAGTGTTCCTTTCTGGAATACAAGTGCTCTGCAGTCAGTCCTTTATGAAGTTAGGCCGACATTGTTATAGGTGGGGTTAAAAACATGCCTTTAGGGGCACCTGGGTGGCTCAGTGGGTTAAAGCCTCTGCCTTCAGCTCAGGTCATGATCCCAGGGTCCTGGGATCAAGCCCTGCATCAGGCTCTCTGCTCAGCAGGGAGCCTGCTTCCTCCTCTCTCTCTGCCTGCCTCTCTGCCTACTTGAGATCTCTGTCTGTCAAATAAATAAATAAAATCTTTAAAAAAAAAAAACCATTAACATGCCTTTAGCCAACATATTTGTTTTCTTAGAGTTTAACAGTTCTAGGTTCTAAATTCTAATGAATTTAATTACTTTAATCACTTGACTAAGTCCTTACTCCACTGAACCTCCCTTAAAATACAGTGTAACTTTTTTTTTGCATGAAATTAAATTGTCAGTAATTGTTATTATCTATAGCACAAAAGGAGCTCCTACCGAATTATGTGATACTCTGGGAATTTGCATGTATAAAAGGCATACTACATAAGACTTACATTTTTTAATGGTAGCACAAATAGACAATTTTTCTTAGGTTTGGGTAAAGGAGTAAGTATTGTCCTAAGTACTTCTGACATCAAAAAGACTTGAATTGGGTTGTTTGGCTTAGAACATTGAGCTTGAAGATAATTTTCTTCCCCTTAATCTATTTTCTGGATTTGGGTCATTCTGCTGAGTAAGCAGTGATCTGTTCTTGCGTTGAGGGTCAGTTCTTTCACTATAATGCTAATGTTCTAAAACTAAGGTAGGATTTTGGCTGGAGTGGGGACCATTTCTGCCCGTTAAATACTAAAAATGAGTTAAGCTTTTCATATTGAACATGCTGTTATTCTAGGGCTTAGGATTTAATTAATTTTCAATTACTATTCTCATTTTCCATAAATTTGTTTGTATTCTTTGTGTGCATTCTTTATATAACCAGCTGGAATGAGGACTATAACCAAGCGTTAGAGCATTGATAATTGGTCCATGTGGAGAAAGAATCAGTGATCTTGGTGTTTTACATCCAGTTTGATAAATACTGAGAACATCCACCAAAGAAGGCACTGTGCCAGATACTGTGGAAGACTGTTAAAATTTATTGTAATCAGTTAGGCTAACCACACAAGCAAACAGCAGAATGGTGTCCAGGAAGTTCTGGCTTCACGAATTTAAGGCAACATTAACGTCAGTTGATTTAAGAAGTCAACCAAAATAAGTCTTATTTTACTTTAACATGTTGTCAAGAGTCTCATCGTCCTTTCCAGGAAACTGGAACCTTTGATTAACAAGAAGTGTAGGCTGCAGACTGTTACCAGTTTCAGGAGCTCAGCGACTCCCTTTCCTGTCATTTAGTAAATTTTAGGAATATTTGCATATCACCTGAGTAATTGGCTTAAGGAGAATGGCATTTGTAAAAACAGGAAGAAAATTGTCATTAATTTTTTACCTCTACTTTTATACTATAGAGTGAGTTTCAGTTCTAGATAAGATATCCAGAAGACTGGATATCCAGCACTAACACTAAAATAAAAAGTAAATCACATGATTTTCTTGTAATTTTGTAGCGCTTTGAACTCCAAGATTCAGAAAGCTCTGTGCTTCCTAAAGAGGTGGTGAGAGTGGAGAGGCTGATGGAGAGCCCTGCCCCCCAAGCTATCGTCACTGTCCAGATAGCAGACAAAGAGGTGACCATTCAGGTAACGGGTCAAGCTTTATACTTTCTAAGATGTGCTTTGTTCTGCCCATTTTGGGGTTTTTGATCTCCTTGTAAACCTCTGGTTCTGTAGGGTCACATCTGTATATCTGTATCTGTATCTATCTGTGTCTCCACAGTCATGTATGTTTGTAAGCTGGAAAAGTTCAGGAAAAACATAGGGATAACCTTTCATCAAAAACCAAAGTTGACCTCTGGGAAAATCAAATCAAGTACTGAATAAAGCATTGTGTATTCCAAGCCCTTGGTAAGAAATAGTGTTTTCAAACACATTTTAGGAGCTAGGGGACACTCTTTTCAAATAAAATCGTTCTTAGCTACATGCATGATTTAAAAGAGGAGTTATTCTAGTTGTGCAGTGTTTAGAAGAAGGGAAGGATATTTGGTCACAGAACTCCATCTGCTTGCTCTGCCTCCCTTTCTTGTAACCCTTTGAGGACCCCTGAGAACCCCAAGAGGTGATGAGAAACTGTCCCTAGAAAACACAGCATGAAAAACATAGACTTAAATGAATTGTAAGTGAATGTAGGAAAGAAAAATGCTTGCCTTATGTGCCAGCACACACTTTAATTATAAACTTTTTATGTGCTTTAATGGGATATTATTAATACTTATTAATGTTGCTGTATTTATTCATTCATCAGATTGAACGTTGATTATGTCTACTATAAGCCAGGCTCTGTATTAAGAATGATTAGTGCCCACTCTGTATTAGTCACTGTATTTGTCTCTTCGCATATATTATGCCACTAAATCCCCCAATGACCCTGGAGGTGAGTTTTATTAGGCCCGTTTTATAGATTAGAAAGCTGAGATGTAAAGAGGGTAATCAATTCACCCATGGTCACCAGCTAAGAAATGTCATAGATGAGATTTCTTTTTTTTTTTTTTTTAAAGATTTTTCATTTTTATTTATTTGACAGACAGAGATCACAAGTAGGCAGAGAGGCAGGCAGAGAGAGAGGTGGAAGCAGGCTCCCTGCTGAGCAGAGAGCCCGATGCGGGGCTTGATCCCACAACTCTGGGATCATGACCTGAGCCGAAGGCAGAGGCTTAATCCACTAAGCCACCCAGGCGCCCCCATAGATGAGATTTCTAAACATGATCACTTTTCATTACACTCTTCTGTCTCCTTCAGATGAATGACCTCACTAGGCTGATGGTCTCAATAGAGACAGATGAGTAAGGACTGCATTGGAATATCTGTGGGGATATAGAATGACCTGAGTCTTCAGGGATGACATAGGAATTCTCTAGTGGTTCAGGAGAGGAAAGGTGATAGGATACTTCAGGCAGGTTAAACAGTATGTCCAGAGGCATGAGATACGAGCAAGCTTTCATTATTTACTTCCCTTTGGTAATGGCTTTCTGACCTCATTGCCTTCAGTCTCTTCCAGTCCGCCTTCTGTGTTAACACTAGAATGATCTTTCCTAAACTCAAATCTGATCTTGTCGTTTTCAAACTTAAAATTCCGCAGGGTTCATGTTGTGTACAGTATGATCGAGTCCTCAGCAGAACAAGGAAATCTTCTCATTGTAGGCTCCTCAGGAGACTAATAAGGAGGACTTGGGAAACAAAAGGAGTAGGTGTGAGGGATAGGTAGAGAGATTTTAAGAACAGATGCTTCTGAGTGGTAAACTCAAAGTGGAAAAGGATTTGTAGACATGGATTTTAGAAATCAGGAGATCATTGGTGACTTTGGAGAGTCCCAGTAGACTGACTCTAAAATTTGGTACTTAGCACTGGAATTTGGACAAAAACCTTCATTCTCAAGTAGTGATATTATTATTATAAGTTATAAATAGCCTGAAAATGACATGATTCTTATGAAAATATTTGACAGCACTGGGCTTTAATTTTAGAGGGATGATTGATTTGGAGGGCTGATGGTAGTGATCACATCTGTGAATGAGAAAGTAGTTGTTGCTCTATTGAAATATCAAAACCAGTATAGAATTGAATTGAGCAGGGAATTATTAGGGGCTTCTAAATGGCAGTTATGTGCTTCCTTTTGTTATTGCTTTGAGAAAAACATATGCATATTATATTTACTTCTCTTTAATTATAGGTGCCAGCTGGGACCAGGCCAGTAAATCAGCCTTGTGCATCAGACCATTTTATACAAACTTTAAGCCATAAACAACTACTGGCTGAGATGATGCAGTCTCACATGGTTAAGGACATATGTTTAATTGGAGGAAAAGTAAGAATAGCAGTTTCACTGCAGATTTCTCTTTGCTGGCTTTTGAATGTTTTGACTTATCCCTTGAATGATTGTATTTCCATTTGTAGGGTTGTGGAAAAACGGTCATTGCTAAGAACTTTGCAGATAACTTAGGATACAACATAGAACCCATCATGCTCTATCAGGTATGAGATTTTGTTAGCACTTGGACTATGAACATACATATTTGGGCCATCAGTAGAACTTAATGAGTATTCTTCCTTGAGTTATGACCTGTTAATTTTGATGTATAAAAATAACAACAATCAAATTGGGGTACAATGATAATTATTTGGAACTTTTGAAAGTGCATTCTAGGAGATCTCATGTGCACAACATATCGGGGTCTGCTTTTCAAGAGAGATGTAATTTATCTGCATGTGCACACAAACACAACACATTTAGTAGTAATTTGGAAATCTAAACAAAATGGCAGATAATTAGGTATTCATTGAATAGACTATTTTTTATTGTGGAAAAATACATAAAATTTACCATTTTAATCATTTTTAAGTATACAGTTCACTGGAATTAGGTGTTGTGTAACCATCACCACTATCTATTTTCAGAACAGTTTTCTTTTCTTTCCTGTATCTCCCTCTCCCTTTCACCCATTTTGTCCTGCCCTCCACCCCCTCTCCTCCGGCAACCACCAGTTTGTTCTCTGTGTTTACAGGTCTGTTTCTGCTTTTTGTTTGTTTATTCATTTTGTTTTTTTAGATTCCACATGTAAGTGAAATCATATGGTATTTATCTTTCTTTGTCTGACTTATTTCTAGAACTTGTATTCCAAGTTCTATATTCATTAAACAATAACTTTCTACCCCACCACCCACCCCCACCCCAGACTCTGGTAACGTCTGTATTACTTTCAGTCCTTATGAATTTGCCTATTCTAGGTAGCTCTTTTAAATAATATCATACACTTTTTGTCATTTTGTCTCTATTTTACTTAGTATGGTGTTTTCAAGGTTCCTTCATGTTATAGCACATATCAGAATTTTATTTCTTTTCATGGCTTAATAATGTTCTGTTGTATGGATATACTACTTTTTGTTTATTCAGATGTTGATGAAAGCTCTGGTTGTTTCCACCTTTTGATTATTGTGAATAGTGCTACTGTAAACATTGGTGTATAAGTACCTATTCGAGTCCCTGCTTTTAGTTCTTTTAGGTATATACCTAGAAGTGGCATTGCTGAACCATATTGTAATTCTGTGTTTAACTTTTAGAGGAGCTGTTAAACTGTTTTCCATAGAAGCAGCACAGTTTTGTATTCCCACCAGCGGTGTGTGGAGTGGTAACTCCTTGTACTTTTGATTTGCATTTCCCTGACGACTAATGAGATTAGGTATCTTTTGATGTGTTTATTGGCTGTTGTAGGTCTTATTTGGAGAAATGCCTATTCAAGTTCTTGCTTGTGTTTCAATTGGGTTGTCTTTTTGTTGCTGAGTTGTAGGAGTTCTTTAAATATTCTGGATAATAACCCATTTTCAGTCATGATTTGCAGGTATTTTCTCACATTCTGTAGGTGTTTTTACTCTCTTCATCCTATCTGTTGATGCACATAAGTTTTTAATTTTGACAAAGTCTGATTTATCTTTTTGTTATTGTTGCCTATGTTTTTGGTGTTATATACCATAAATCTTTGCCAAGTCCAACATCATGAATTTTCTCTCTGTTTTGTTCTAATGTTATAGTTTTAGGTCTTTGATCCCTTGGTCCATTTTGACTTAATTTTTGTATACAGTGAAAAGTAAGGGTCCAACTTCAAATCATTTGCATGTGAACATCCAATTTTTCCAGCACCATTTGTTGAAAAGTCTTTTCCTCATGGGATAGTCTTGGCATCCCTGTCAAAAATCAATTGACCATATATGCCAGAGTTTATTTCTGGGCTTTCTCTTCTATTCCCTTGGTCTGTCTGTCCTTATGTCAGTACCACCCTGTTTTGATTGCTATAGCTTTGTGGTAAGTTAACAAGTCAAAAAGTACGAGACCCCAACTTTGTTTTCTTTTCCAGGATTGTTTTGGATATTCAGGGTTCCTTTCTATTTGAATCTTAGGATAAGTTTTTCTATTTATGAAGAAAAGTGCTATTGAGATTTTGAGAGAGATTGTGGTGAATCTATAGATCACTTTGGATAATATTGTCATCTTAATATTAAGTCTTTCAATCTGTGAACATGAATGTCTTCTCAGATATTTGTCTTCTTTAATTTTAGTAATGTTTTATAGTTTTCAGTCCATGAGTCTTTTATCTTCTTGGTTAAATTTATTCCTAAGTATTTTTTAATAGATTATTTTTGTGAATGTACATAGTATGAAAAAAAGCAAACTTACAGTTGGTAATTTTACAGAGTAGAATTTTCTCGCATGTATTTGTTTGTAATGATACCTCCTAAGACATTTTTATCCTGCTAATTTGTAGATTCTGTATTTTAGTCTTTGGGTGGTTATGATATCTTTTTGCTTATAGTAGAGTCTCTCTGTTCTTTGAACAATTTTTGAAGTGGATGTGATATTATTAACTTACATTTTAGGTTGTATTTTGCATTTTTAGTTTATTCCTTAGTTAAGCTTTCTTATTGTTACTGACACTAAATATACTGAACATTAAGATTGTTTTTATTTTTGAGAAGTGACATTTAAACCAGTTACTTATTGTGACTTCGGGTTATAGAAAATGTTGGCAGTTCATATTTCAGAGTGTTGAGAAGATTCCTTTCTGTGCTGCTTTAGGTTACTTTGTGCCTATTGGTTGAATTGGCCAGAGTTTAAATAAAATCTATGAAGAAGCATATGACCCAAGTTTATGAAATCATGAAGAAAATAAAGGTGATGTGATTAAAATAGTAGTGATATCCTTGGTTTTTAGATATAAACATGTAGAGAAAAGAAAATAAATTTCTATATAAAAGAAATTCTATATAAAATTCTATATAAAAGAAAATAAATTTCTACACTGTACAGGAGGTGGCAAGTCTTGGAACCCACTGAAAATATATTTTGAAATGAGTTTCTATAAATTGACTGTAGACCTACTGGCTTTTTAAAGAGAATTAAGGAAATTGGGAGAGGGAGTTTATCTTAAACTTTAATGTATGGAAGATGCCATGAAGAATACCCTGCCGTCATATGAAATCACTCCTCTTGATGTCTTTGCAGAGATCAGAAAGCAGATGGTTAGCTCAGTATGCTAGTTCATGTGTCTCTGCCCTTACATAGCTCATGTTTAGAAGTGATCTGAAGATGGCATTTTATCACCTCACCAAATGCTTAACTACCACCTTTCTAATTTCCAGTGCAAATACTTTTCTACAAAATAATGGGAGGGGGGCCCAAATCATTAATATATTTGTCACATTAGTTAAATTTTACTCTCATATTTTATATTCCACTTAAAGTCAAGGATATATACAAGCCTAATTTATTTCCCAGGTGCTACTGTGTTGAACTCATATGGAGAAGACCTTTTGAGGATGATACTTCTTTTCTCTATAACTCCAACCTAATCATTATTATTATTATTCTAATTTATTTTGACTATTTTTCTAAAATTAGACACATTATTATTTTCTCCACATTAAGAAATCCCATTCTAATGAAAGCTGAAAATAATTTAGCTTTATAAATTTTTCCAGATAATACTGTTTCTGTATTGGGTTTCTGTAGTCAGTTTATGGTGATTTGGTAGTGCTTAATTATCCTAAGATTATATGCTTGAGCTGTGAAAATTATGGTCACCTCATTCTGCTATTCATTAAAAAGAAGAACCAAGCAAGAGAGTATGTATGTATTCCCCAATTCGAATCTCAGCTCCACTGGAAAATTACCCAAAGTATCCTGCCAGTGAGAATGTTTTCTTTATATGTGAAAGAATTACTTTAAGAGGCCGAGAACAGATTTCTTATATATTTTTGGAGAGTGACAGCAAGTTAATAAAAATACTATTTTAATGTTTTTTTTGAGGGGGGTTGTTTGTTTTTTACTTTCTTGTTCAGTTTGTTGATTGATGCATAAACAAGGGTAGGAAAATTCTACCATTAAGGATTGGGGAAACTGGCACAGAGATAATTATGCAAATTAATTGCATATTCTGGAAACCCCTTTTCCAGTTTTGCTTTTCTGCTCATTAGTCTTTACAGAAATATCTAGAAGAAAAGTGGTTTCTGAAAGCATAGACTTCAGAAAAGGATAAAGAAATATAAAAATGTAGGTGAGGTTTGTTTCCCTTCCTCTCCATATAGCTTCTTTCCTGAACTGGATCAAAGCATAAATTAGGCACTGTGTGGTCATTTGCAGTTTTGTAAACTGTTAATCAGTTGGTTTTCATGATAGAAGCCACGCTCCTGAGATCAAATATAAGACCCTTTTTTGTTCACATTTTCATATGTATTAGTAGAGCTCATTGATCTCTATGGGAGAGAGGAATGAATTTAATAGAATGAAAGATAGGTTTGGATTTTATAATAACATAATCCATATTAATGAAAACTTCTGAAAGTTTGAGCCAACATAGAGAATTTAGTGGGAATAAGTAACCCAACATCTGTTTTCCTAGAAGATGTGGAGATTTCCCTGTTATTTGTACATGTATAAAGCTACACTTAATCTGTGGGTTTTGCTTTATTTTTAGACTTGGCTATTTTTAGAACTGGATTTCATATGAAGAAAAAGAAAAACAGAGCCTTAACACAAATTTGTGGCAGTACATAAAATAAGTTTTATAATAGGTTATAAAAATCTTAAATCACTTGGCTCAAGTGTTAGGTCAGATTCTTTTAACTGGTTATTCTTTTTTTAGTATTGAAGCCAGTGATTTCATAGTATTGAAGAAATCCAAGTTATTATTCTTTTCCTTCACAACCAGATAAGGGCGTGTTTCCAGATTTCTTTCCACACCATCATAAACAGCACCAGATCTGAGATATCTTTCTTTTGTTAAAGTACTAGTTGGATAGAAGCCAAGTCAACTCCAATAAAAATTTTAAGAACAAATAAGTTCATGGCACTTTTAATGAAAATAATCACTATCTAAAACATACTGAAATGTTAGAGTCATTTTTAATTTTTAGCTAAGTTTTTCTTCCTATAGCTAAACTCAAACCAAATCCTTTTTTCTATCTTCCATCTAATCTACAATCTCTACTTCTTCCTGTTTATTCAAATACAGTGGAAAGTATCCTCCTTTCATTCTCTCTCCTTTGTTGTTACTGCTCTATGTCTTGGATTTATTTACTCACTTCTTGTCTTTGCCTTGACTTTGTACTTTTCTCTCATCAAGATTTTAAGATAGCTGTATTCACTTAAATGATTAATATTCAACCTTGAGGCTGACTTTCTACATGATTCCGTGTAGCTCATCTTGTTTTCTTGATTCCTTATTTTGCTACCATCTGTCATCCTTCCTGTCTTTTTTGTATTTTTTCTTTTCCCACATAGACTAACCTTCATAAGGCTATCAGAGATTTTACTTACCTCAGCTCCTCCAAATTTCTTCTATTATAAAATTTATTTTTAAAGAACAATATATGTCATCATCACATAGAACTTTAAAATGGTTGACTTGAGTAATCCTTTTCAACTCCCAGGATTACTAAGGCTCCTGTCTCATGTCTTCTTCAGATTCTCCTTTTTAATGATGTGGCTTTGTCTCCTACCTCCTTTGAATAGAATGTGCTTTGAAATTTATTGCAGTCCATCAAGGTATAAAATTTAGTGCATGTAGACATTTAAAGATTAGCAGAATAAAATTTCCCTTCTAATTTGAAGGGATGTTTTTATTCAATATGATTCCATATTTCTTGCCTGTAATGTTAGTTATGCTACAAGGACCAATAACTAAATGTTGTTTGCATAATTTCATAGATAAGTTATGTACATTATGCTATTTATAATTACAAAATTATAAGTATTATACATCGTATGGAATAGTTACCTCAGTAAATTTCATCAGGGTACTAATAAGCAGGTGGCAGTTGCACACAGGGAATTTTACAAATCAAACTGTAAAGCCACAAACTACAGCTGTACTCTACAAGCTGCTTCAGAAATATACTTTATTGGAAACAGAGTATAAATGACTCTGTGTAAGATATCACCATTATTGGAAAAGGTAACTCAAGATTATGCTCAGCTATTTTCAAAGTGGCCATTGTGATTATTGCCTGTGTATATTAACACTTTATTACATTTCTTCATTTTAGAAATGAATAATAAATACAACTCATATACATCAAAATTGTTTTTAGGCACAGGTATAATTTCTTTCCTTAACTCATTTTTAAGATTTTCACATAGTGCTTGTGCTTTATTTTTATGTAAAAATGCCACAAGCTTTATTAATCCATATTTTGCAGCTTCAAAGAAATGAAGTAATAATGTCTCTAATTATTTGAATGCACACTTCATACCTCAAACACACGAGAAAGCTAATTGTTTCATGTAGAAGTTATATAAAGAAGCAGTTTTAGAGTGCTAGCTAATTACTTCAATAAAAAGCCAGTCTTTTGTCACTTTAACAAGAAAAAATATCCATCAAACATATAATTTAAACAGTAGGTTGAATCAGAAGATGTGGTAATATAATGGGAGGGTTCTGTGAACATTTCTAAAAACAATCTGTGGCTGTTATTTAGAACTGAATATATACTCTCTTCTTCTGGAGATTTAATTCAGGATGTATTTAGAAAACAACTCATTTCTCTCCTCTAGTTAGTCTGAACAGAGTGTTTATGCACATTCTGTTACTGTCTTCCTATTCCTTTTATGGGCAATTAAGGGCTTTTTTTAAGGAGAGCCAAACAAATGGGTGATATTACTCTATAACAGGGTTGATGAACTCTTTCTTTAACGGGCTGGATCATAAATATTTGGACTTTGTGGACCAAGTGGACCCTGTTGAAACAACTCAACTCTGCTCTTGCAGTAGAAAAGGAGCCACAGGCAATCCATTACTAAATGTATCTATGTTCTACCTTATCACAGTTTTGGTGTTTTTAAAATACTAAATTAAATTTTTATTTATTTATTTGAGAGAGAAAGCAAACATGAGTAGGGGGAGAGGCAGAGGGAGAGAGATGAGCAGACTTCCCACTGAGCAGGGAGCCAGATACACATCTTTTTTTTTTTTTTTTAAAGATTTTATTTATTTATTTATTTGACAGACAGAGATCACAAGGAGGCAGAGAGGCAGGCAGAGAGAGAGGAGGAAGCAGGCTCCCTGCTGAGCAGAGAGCCCGATGCGGGGCTCAATCCCAGGACCCTGAGATCATGACCTGAGCCAAAGGCAGAGGCTTAACCCACTGAGCCACCCAGGCACCCCCAGATACACATCTTGATCATGGGACCCTGAGATCATGACCTGAAGGAAGGTGGATGGATGCTTAACAGACTGAGCTACCCAGGCACCCCTTTGGTGTTTTTGTTTTTAATTCAGGTTTTTGTTTTTGTTTTTTAATTGAGGTGCAATTCACATATAGTAAAATCATACAGTAAAATTTGTGTATGTCACAAATGACAAACACATTTGGTTGTATAACCACTACCACAATTGAGATAATGGTACAATTACATAAGCTTAAAAAATTCCCTTGTGCCTCTTTGTAGCCACTCCTCCCTGACATGGGTAACCATTGATCAGTGTTCTCTCCTTATTTTGCCTTTTCTAGAATGGCATATAAATGGATTTAAACAGTCTTTTGAGTCTGGTTTCTTTCACTTACATAATGCATTTGAGATTCATCAGCACTGCTGCATGTTTCAGTAGTTTGTTCTTTTTAATTGCTGAGAACCCTATCACATTTTTCTAAAAATTTTATTTATTTATTTATTTATTTATTTATTTATTTATTTATTTGAGAGAGAGAGAGAAAGATTGAGAGAATGAGTGGGGAGAGGGGTAGAGGAAGAAGCAGACTCCCCCCGGAGCGGGGAGCCCATCGTGGGACCAGATCTGAGCCACCCAGGTGCCCACCTTATCACATTTTTATTGGTGTTTATGTCAGTAATTCTGTGTGTTCCTGCTACCATAGCTTTACTTCTGGGGCTCAGCCCGTCTCACCTCAGTTATCAACTCTAAGTTTCTCAGCTTTCCACTTGTGTCAAGTCTGGGTTTTTCCCAATCCATTGTTCCAACACTGAATTTTGTTCTTTCTAATTTTCCCCCTGCTTTAAGCCTTTGAATCACTTCTAATAATTTGGAAGCTAATATTCAAATTCTGTTGCTTAGCACACTGCTTTTTTTTTTTTTTCCTTCGGCCCCTGCAAACCTTCCTTACCTGGGTTTGAGGCTTCAACCCGTGCAGCTAACATTCACCTTTTAACTCCAGCCATACAGAATGGTTTGTGGTCTCCTCAGCGTGACTGGCTGTGTGAGGCAGCCATACTTTCTTGCCTTGCTCATGCTGTATGAACCTCCTTCTGTGGGCCAGTTTACTTACTCTTCACAGTTTAGCTCCACTGCTGCTATCTCTGCATTTTCTGGCAAGTCCCCAGTTTGATTTATATGTACTCCCTGTGTGTTTTACTGGCTCTTAAATCTATGGTTCTTTACTGTAATAATACTGTATTTCATGCAGGCCAGTATACCATCAGTTGTAAGACATGCCATTATTTTGTGTTCTACTAAGAAAGTCATGCAGCAAATAAAATTAGGACGTGACTTTATCAATTAGCATTTTTATTTTATTCTTACTGAAAGAACTCTTTTAGACTTAATTTAGATCATGTATCTCTTGTGCATGCAGAAAAAGGAAAATATAAATGCAGTAAATGGTGGAAACATTTTTAAAACTTCTTTACCTTCAGTCTGACTCTTCTAAAGCACTTTTTGGTTCAGCTATCAAGGTGGTGTATGTGTTTCACGTACTATTCTCTGCATCATCCATGCTTTGTCAAGAACAGAGTGCTCTTCCATTATTTCCAGGATATTCTTCCAAGCTGCTGATAGCCGTTTGGATTTTGATATTGGTCTTAACTTTAACAGAAGGGATTGACCAAAATGTTTTAAGGCGATAGCTATGACTCATATTCTTTTCCCAAGTGGTCTTTAATTTGTTGACCAAAACATGAATGGATTGTAGTTTTCCCTTTTTGCCTTAAATAGATATACAAAATCAGGTTCAGACAGGGGCAGAGAATAATTAGCTGACCAGCAGCTGTATTAGGATTCTGTCTGTTGAAGGTGCATCCTGATTTAAAAAGTGTGTATCTTGAAATTGATGGAATTTAGCTATTTGTCTCTCCCATCATTTGCAAACTCCTTGGGGGTAGGACAACATGCTGTTTGACAATCTATTCCTTTCGTGGGCATATAGTAGATGTCAAGATGAAAAAGTAAAACTTACAAATTCTATATCATCTGTGAATTTTGTAATAGAAAGTGTAAACTAACTAAGGGCAGATACCTTTTCAAAAGCGATCTTTCTCATTCTTCCTCATTGTATTTGCATATTATTCCCTCATATCTAACCAATGCCCTATAAACAGATAATTGGTTTTATTCCCAATATTTTATAATCACACATGAAATTGCAGTGAATAACCTTGTGCATGTGTTTTTTCGTTATTAGAAGTGTATTTTTTTTTAAAGATTTTATTTATTTATTTGAGAGAGAGAGAATGAGAGAGAGAGAAAGAGCACGAGAAGTTCGAGGGTCAGAGGGAGAAGCAGACTCCCTGCCGATCAGGGAGCCTGGTGCGGGACTCGATCCCAAGACTCCAGGATCATGGCCTGAGCCGAAGGCAGTCACTTAACCAACTGAGCCACCCAGGTATCCCTGGAAGTGTATCTTCAGGATTAATTCCTGTAAGTGGAATTGTGAGGTCAATAGATAAAGGCATCGGTAGTTTTGTTAGGAATTGCCAAATCTTCCTCTATAAATATGATACCATTTTGCTTTCCCATCAACAATGCCGACAGACAGGGCTACCAAGCTTTTTAATAGTTGCAAGTTTGATACTTCAAAATGGTATCTAAGGAGTAGTTTTAATTTGTATTTCTTATATTAGGAGAGAATTGAAAACCATTTTTCTTTCTTTCTTTTTTTTAGACTTTATTTCTTTGTCAGAGAGAGAGAGAGATTGAGAGTGAGAGCACACAAGCAGAGGGAGCAGCAGGTAGGGGGAGAAGCAGGCTCCCCGCTGAGCAGGGAGCCTGATGTGGGACTCGATCCCCAGACCCTGGGATCATGACCTGAGCCGAAGGCAGACACTTAACCAACTAAGCCACCCAATGTATCCCTGAAAATCATTTCTAATTTTAAGGGACATTATATCATGTCTTTTCTTACTAAATTACCTATTTTTTTGTCCATTTTTCTATTGAGTGGCCTTTTTTCCTTTCTGTTTTTGAGTTATTAATGTGTTAGCCATTTTGCTTTTTGTCTGTGATATATGCTACATGTATTTTTCTCTCAGTGTCAGTTGTCCTTTGGCTTTATTTTTCTTTGCCTCATAATAGATTTATTAATATTTTGTTCTATTGCATCTAGGTTTTGAGTCATGGGTAGAAAGTCTTTCCTTATACCCAGGTTATGAAGAAATTCATCCATGTCTTTTTCAGCTTCTAGATTGGTCTCTCTCCAGTCCTCGCACAAAGCGCCTTATGTTTTATAGCCAGCAGCAGAGCACTGAGTCCTTCTCAGGCTGCCCTCTCTCCCTATAACCCCAGCTGGGAAAGGTCCTGCAGCTTCATGGACTCATGTCATAAGATTGGGCCCACATACATAATCAAGGATGATCTCCTCTTCTCAAAGCGCTTCATTTAGTCATATCTGCAAAGTTCCATTTGTCATGTAGAGTAACATATTCACAGACTCTCAGACATCTGTGTGTAGGGACATTATTCTGCCTACCACCCTGACCATTTTAGAAGATCACATCACTGAAGGTATTCCCATTCATGATATTTGAGTTACGAATATAGCACACCTGCATCAGTCGATAGAGTTTTCATATCCATAGTGGTTCTTTCTAGCTGTAAGCACCCAACTTCAACAGTATATTTTTTGGTGTAGGGTTGTGACTGTTCATTTGTTGAAGTTATGTAGTATTTTATAACAAGTTATTTTCCTTGTACTAAAGGTTAGGCATTGTCCTATATTTTTATTTGAAATTATGTGTGGAGGTGCATTGTATTACCTGTGGATTTTTTCAAGCTTATAAAGCAAATGTTTGAAGGTATTGTTTATAAAATAAGGATAGTAGGCCCAACAGAATTGAGAACCAGTGGGCTAGACCACAGCACCATGCTTGGCAAGAAGTAGATATCCACGGAAATATGCACCATCTTAGAGGTTTAGGAAACCTAAAAATATTTTAAGTGGAATGGCTTTTATTTTTATGTATGTCAGGGATAGGTTTGATTTTTTAGACATTGTTCTCATTCTCTCCATAAAAACATTTAAGAGCTTTTTTATTTATAGTGTTCTGTAATGTAGAAAAAGTGAGAGAATTATTTAGATCAACTCCTGATTTCTGAGAACAAGTTCTTATAGGATAAAGCAGGAGACTCTATTTTGAGACAAATTCATTTCAGTTCTGGAATTATAATTTTCTATGTATTTCTGTGTTTTTCCAAAATAAAGTTTTGTGTAAAGTTTGTGTAAAGTTTCTGTAGCCTCTTTGAAGTGATCAAAGTAATTTACCAAAAGTTAACCGACTAGTTACTCTAAAATATGCCAGTAAAGTGGAATTTCCTGACTTTCAATATTAAGGATGAGAAAGGTTAAGTGCCAGAGTTTATATCTCAAATTACCCAAAGTTTGTACAATAGTTTCTAGCTTATTCATTTTCAAGCCTTTTTTTTTTTTTTTTTTTTTTTGCCTGCTAGCTTGTACATCTTTAAAAACAATAAGCAGCAGACAATGAGGCTCACTCTGAGATAAGAGGGAACTGGGTTGAGGCCCTACACTACCATCTGTTTTTATTTGGAATGCTTTCCCTCACATTAGCTTGATTTGCTTTGGCATGCCAGTGTTGTCACATCAGTTTGTTTTTCAGTATTGGTCTGTTTTTCTACTTGCTAGCTTTTTAAAAACAACATAATGGAATGGAGGAATTTCAAAAAATCAATGGTTGTCTTCAGCTGTTAGAACTCCATCTCAACATCGTGTTATTTTCATAACTGAAACTTTGTAAAATGCATCTTAGTTTCTCATTTTGACAGAGACCCAGTCAAAAGTTACATGTAATGACACTTGCGGTATTTTATGTTAAGCTCACAACTAAAACTACTTGGAGTGTGTATATGACAGGACATAGCACAAAGTTATGTATTGAAAAGGCAAGATATTGGCTGGTTTAACTCGATAATCCTTTCAACTTATATATTGTAAAAAATGCAAATTATGCCTTAAAGTTTAACTGTGCAATTAGAGAGGTTCATTTCTAAGGAAGAGTCTTATGTTACACAAATTTGCCATTTAAAAGGACATAGGTTTTATATTTGCTTTTTAAAAAAATATCAAAATTTGATATTCACATCTTTTATAATTTTTTTTAACTACGCACTGGACTCCTTATTTAATTGAAACTGTGTACTTCTTAAGTAATAGACAAAATCTTTTTGTTATCTTAACAAATTTAGTTATCATGAGGTATTTATTAGATTTCTAAAAACATAGTAGGAGGCCTCTGGGCATGTGTATAAATATAAACATTACGATAAAACCAAATCCATTAGTCCAGGGAAGAAAACAAGTGACCAAGGAATCCTACCAAATAAGGAACTCTAGCCTGAAAGGTATTTCATTTACCATCCTTGGTGATCCAAAAACATGGCATCTGTAAGCTTGAGGAGGGAAGGATTTGCAAATTTGGGGATTCTCTATGGAGTACCTCCAAATTTAAGGACACTGTGTAATGAAGTCCAGTACTGTTGGTAAGAACAAGTCATTACACTTGATCATCTCTGTTAGTCAGTACTTTTGTTTTAAATTTACTTTGCAGTAATTTTGATTAGGGGTCCTGGAGCAGTTTAGTGATTCAACTTTTCTATGTGTTGTGCTCTGTTCACCACAAGTATAATTGCCATCTGTCACCTTACAATACTATGACAACATCTTACAATACTTACAATACTATGACAACATCACTGACTATATTCCCTATGGTACTACTAATTTATGGGTATTCATTTTGTATCCTGCAACTTTACTGAATTCATTTATCACTTCTAATAGTTTTCTGGTGGAGTCTTTTGGGTTTTCTATATATATAGGATCATTTTATCTGCAGATAATGACAGTTTAACTTCTTTATCAATATGGATGCCTCTTACTTCTTTTTCTTGTCTGAGTGCTATGGCTTCAACTTCCAGTACTATGCTGAATTAAAGTGGTGAGTGTGGGAATCCTTGTCTCGTTCCCAATCTTAGAGGAAAGCGCTCAGTTTTTCACCATTGAGCACAATGTTTACGGTGAGTTTTTCATATATGGTCTTTATTATGTTGAGGTATATTCCCTCTAAACCTACTTTTTTGAGAGTTTTTATAATGAACAAAAGTTGAATTTTGTCAAATGCTTTTTCTGCATCTGTTGAGATGATCATAATTTCTCTCCTTCATTTTGTTAATGTGGTGTATCATGTGGATTGATTTATAAATATTAAACTATCCTTGCATCCTTGGGATAAATTCCACTTGATCACGGTGAGTGACCCATTGAATGTATTGTTGGATATTGGCCTGTGGTTTTCCCTTTTGTGGTGTCTTTGTCTGGTTTTGGTATCAGGGTAATTTTAGCATCATTGAATGTATTTAGAAGCTTTCCTTCCTCTTCCATTTTTTGGAATAGTTTGAGAAGGATGGGTACTAACTCTTCTTCAAACGTTTGGCAGAATTCACCTATGAATACATCTAGTCCTAGATTATTACTTTTCAGTAGCTCTTTGATTACCAGTTCAATTTTGTTACTAGTAATTGGTCTGTTCAGATTTTCTACTTCTTCCTGATTCAGTTTTGGAAGATTGTGTTTCTGAGAATTTATTCATTTCTTCTGTGTTGTCCAATTTGTTGACATAAAATTTTTCATAGTATTCTACTATAATCCCTTTTGTGGTGTCAGTTGTTACTTCTCTCTTTATGTGGGTTCTTTCTCTTTTTTTCTTGATGAGTCTGGTTAAGAGTTTCATTGTTTTTTTTTCTATTTTTGTTTATTTATTTTTGGTCTCTGTGTCATTGTTTCTGATCTGATTATTATTATCTTTTTCCTTCTACTCACCATGGGTTCGTTTTCCTTCTTTTTCTAGTTCATTTAGGTATGAAAAGTTAGATTGTTTATTTGAACTTTTTCTTGTTCCTTGAGATAAGTCTATATTGCTATATATTTCCCTCTTAGGACTGTTTTTGCAATTTTGGACCATTGTATGTATGTCATTTGTATCCATGTATTTTTTTTTTAGCTCTTTTTTAATTTCTTCATTGATCCATTGGTTATTTAATATTTTCTAGCCTCCACATGTTTGTGTGTTTTGTTTTGTTTTTTTCAGTTTTTTTCTTGTGATTGATTTCTAGTCTCCTACCATTGTGGTCAGAAAAGATGCATGGTATGGTTTCAGTATTCCTACATTTATTGAGACTTGTTTTATGGCCTAACATGTGATCTGTTCTGGAGAATGTCACATGTGCTCTTGAAAGGAATGTGTCATCTGTTGTTTTGGGTGGAATGTTCTGTATGTATCTGTTAAGCTCATTTGGTCTAATGTTGTCATTCAAAGATACTATTTCCTTATTGACTTTCCTTACATCCATTGATGTAAGTTGGGTGTCAAGTCCCCTACTATTATTGTATTGCCATTAATTTCTCCCTCTGTATTCAGTAATATTTGTTTGATGTATTCAGGTCTTCCAGTGTTGGGTGCAGAGATATTTACAATTGTTATATCCTCTTGTTGGAGTGATCCCTTTATCATTTTGTAATGCCCTTCTTTATCTCTTGTTACAGTCTTTGTTTTAAAATACGTTTTGTCTAAGTATTGCTACCCTGGCTTTATTTTTATTTTCTTTCATGTCCATTTGCATGGTAAATGTTTTATATTCCTTCACTTTTATTTTGTATGTTTCTTCATGTCTGAGGTGAGTTTCCTATAGACAGTATATAGATGGGTCTTTTTTTTTTTTAATCTGTTATGTCACACTGTGTCTTTTGATTGGAGCATTTAGGCCATTTATGTTTAAAGTAGTTATTGATAAGTATGTACTTACTTCCATTTTGTTCATGGTTTTCTGGTCATTTTTATAGTTCTCTGTTCCTTTCTTGCACTCTTTCTTTGTGATTGATGAATTTCTGTAGTATGGCGTTTGGATTCCTTATTTACTTATTTATTTATTTTGGTATATATTATACTTTGGGGTTTATGGTTACCATGAGGTTCATTTATAACATCCTAAATATATAGCAGTCTATGTTAAGTAGATAGACATTTAAGCTCAAATACATTTTAAAACCCCCTTTTTAAAATTCCTTCCTCCATGTTTCATGTATTTGCTCTTATACTTTATATCTTTTTATTCATAATATTCTTATGAAAATTAATTATGGCCACTTATTTTACATCTTTAAGTCCTTAGGGCAATCTTTTAAGGGTCCTCAGGATTTTGTAGTCATCAAAGATCATGGCAAGAATAGGTTTGCTAGAGGTTAATGAGATTAGTGATGATGTTATATATCTATATTCTTTTTATGAGGAGTATGTCAAAAAAGAAAAGAAAGAAGGATATAATTTAGATTTGATTTTGAAATTCACAATTTCTGTACGTACAGTGTATTTTGCAAACATATTTTATTCTGGGAAATAAAAAGTAAATACATCCTCTCAGCTTTATTGTCTAGTTGCCTTTGGTGATTCTGAAATGCTTTGGTTTTCTATTTTTACCCTGTTAAAAAAATACAACTACTCAGGATCCAAACCACTTTCTGAATGTGTAGAACTTCATTGCTGATTTATAAGCCATCTTGTAGGAGAAATGGGACTTTCTGAGGTATTTGAAATGAATACCATTTAACAAAACCATAGAGACAGTCAAAAAGGACAGCAGAGCACCTGGGTGGCTCAGTCTGTTAAGCATCTACCTTCAACTCAGGTCATGATCCCAGGTCCTGGGATTGAGTTCCACATTGGGCTCTCACTTGGCGGGGAGTCTGCTTCTGCCTCTGCCCTTCTCCCTTACTTGTGTGCATGCTCTCTCTCGCTCAAAAATAAATAAATAAAATATTAAAAAAAAAAAAGAAAAAGGACAGCAAAGGGAAAGGTATTCTTTGACAGAGTTCATTTAGTGCTTCTGCACCGTGTTTATCTGTTCCACTGCTGTATCCTCAGCACCTGGAACAGTTACTTGAATGCAATAAGCAGTCAGTATATGAAGGAGTGGATAAATAATTCTGAAACATATACATTATTTTTAAAGGACCAGCTAAAATCTGACCTTTGCCAACTTTTCTTTACTAATCCCTACCTGTTTCCATATTATCTTTTCTTTAAATCCTGAAACAAGAATTCCTTGTCGTAAAGCATTGTCACTTGTCTTCTATTAATGTCTTGGACTGTTAACTTAGACTTATTGTTAAATTTCAATTTCATTGTATTTGTATTCTTTTCTTCATTCAGTTCTGATTCAGCTGTTATTTGTCAAATACCCACTAGGTGCCAGACATCTCATTTAATTCTAAGTTGTTTTCCTCATATCATCCATTTATCGTATTACAAGGAAGTGGCAGATTTGGATTGAAACACAGCTTTCCTCATACTGTACATGCTACTTCCGCGTTGGCCGACCAGAAGGTGTTTTAGTGTGACTAAGCCAAATGCCATATCTGTTTCAGGTGTCTTTACTGAATATTGAACTGCTTATTAGTACTTATGACAACCTTGATTTTTATATCTTGTTACTTCTTAAAAATTTGTTTTAAGATTTTATTTATTTATTTGACACAGAGAGCGATCACAAGTAGACAGAGAGGCAGGCAGAGAGAGAGGGAGAATCAGGCTCCCCGCCGAACAGAGAGCCCAATGCAGGGCTCGATCCCAGGACCCTGAGACCATGACCCAAGCCGAAGGCAGAGGCTTAACCCTCTGAGCCACCCAGGCGCCCCTTGTTACTTGCTTGTAAAAACTAATTTAATGTAAGGCAAATATCATTCCAAATATTTAAGCTAGAATTGATTGCAACTTTCCCACGTGTTCTAATAGAATCATACCCTTGTGATAAAATGCAGCCAAGTTTGCTGTACCATCTGAGTAAAATGTGGTTCTTGGAGTTTGTGTTGCTGGGGTTCTGCTCAGTAACATCTCTTCTTTTTCCCTTTCTTTTGGAAAGTCTTTTCACCCTCTTTCATAGACTTTGTTGTTCATGAACATTTCTACACAAGCTTTAATAAGTTGGCTTATTCTTAAAATAATATTATCCTTAGGCTGTGGTTTTTGTTGTGCACAATAGAGTCCATCCTGGCTATCTAGTACTGAGAGGGACTTAGCACAGGGTATTAGGTAGCTTTCAGAATTTCTGGGAGAGACAGGGAACAGTGTTTAGATTTTACCCAGTTAGGAATGACAGAGTGAGAGAGCTTCAGCCATGAAACCATGGCTGTCCTAGAACAGGTTCCCTGGAGCTGGCTGCCACCTCCCTCTCATTGCTCACTGCCACTTTTTTTCAGTTACCAGTTGTGTGCATGTGTGAATGCTTGGTAGAACCTGGGTTATCCACAGAATTTTAGTTGCAAAGTATCTAAGAAATAATGTTTCTTATTTTCTAGCCTCTGTAGTGTAGGAAGGTTAGAAGGGTGTTTGGTTGTTTGTGTATCTTCACTGAATACTTAGGACATTTTCTGTACATACCCTGACCTTGACTTATGTTTTATTTTGCAACTTTATTAAGATGTTCTTTTGTTGGATCAGTTGTTAGTGAGACAGGGGGTTTGACTTCTGGTTAGCTTTGGTAAGAATCTTGTTCTTAGAATTCCTAGAATAAGTGTTCATAGAATAAGTGTTTAAGCAGAGCAGATCATCTTGACTAGATCCCACTGGTTATAATGAAGAGAGCTACAAGTGATCCAAAAGCAGCTTCTTCCCATCTATAGCAGAGTCATTTAAAACAATCATGGTAGGCTTATGTATACTTCATGGTATACATAAAGGAAGCATTTATTATACATGTGACAAGTTAAAAATAGGTCTTTAAGAGAGGAACTTGGGGGAGAAGCATGGAAAAGTTTACAGATAATTTTATAATATATAAAATGAGAGGCTTCTTTAAGATCAAACATAAATGACACTGAGGAATGTTGGCAGCATGCCTTGCATTCTGTTCACTGAGCATGCTTAGACTCTAAATAATGGCTTCATTTCTATTCTGGGACCTAAAAATTATTAACATTCTATGTTTATACAATGTTTATGCAGTATTCTGCCGCTAGTAGGTATAGACATAATTAATGCCTTATTGCAAAATTGATGGCTTACATCAGCTAGCCTTGGTGTATTCTTTGTTTCACTTAAATCTGAGATCTTCTTAATGTTTATACTCTACGGGCAGGATATTTTTTAGCAGCATATTTTTGCTTATTTGAGTGAAACTTATTTGAGTTAGACCTGGAAAGCCCATAGAATTTCAGCTAGTATCTTTTGGGTGAAAAAAATAATTAATAATACTTAGCCCAGTCAAAAAAATTTGAATGCCCACAGTATATATTTTTGATTCAGAAAGAAGAAAGTGAAAAATCATATCCACCTAGAGCTATAATTACTGTTAGCTAAAACATCTTTATTTTAATCTTCTACACATGGATACAAAGGTATTATTTATTTATTTATTACTATTTTTTTTGTTGCGTTATGTTAGTCACCATACAGTACCTCACTAGTTTTGTTTTTTTTTTTTTAAGATTTTATTTATTTATTTGATAGATAGAGATCACAAGTAGGCAGAGAGGCAGAGAGAGAGAGAGAGAGGAGGAGGAAGCAGGCTCCCCGCTGAGCAGAGAGCCCGATGCAGGGCTTGATCCCAGGCCTCTGAGATCATGACCTGAGCCGAAGGCAGAGGCTTTAACCCACTGAGCCACCCAGGCGCCCCCCGCCCTTGCTAGTTTTTGATGTAGTGTTCCATGATTCATTGTTTGCGTGTAACACCCAGTGCTCCATGCAAAGGTGTTTTTAAACAGCAGTGGAGACTAGCTGTATTTGGGGGCATTTTGGAGAGTGCCCCCAGAATAAGACTAATTCTAGTCTTATTTTAGCCCTTTGACACACAAGATGCTTATTGAATTTATTTCATCAAAGTAATGACTTACATCCAGGTTTCTCAAGGAAATGTCAGAAAAATTAACATATATCATTAGAAGGTACTAAAAACATATAAGGTATGTAATTACTTTAGGGTTCAGATCTATGTTTTCTGATACATTTCATGCAGCCATGCTTCTCATTTTAATAGGACTTTTTTTCTCAGTAGGGTTTCTCCATCGCAAATCAAAAGAGCAAAATTATAAAAAATAAAAATAAAAAAATAAAAGAGCAAAATTCCAAATGACACTGAATTAAGACATATGTGGATATTTTCCAGGGATCTGATTGAGAAGGTGAGGTGTTCAAGGTTAGACAATGGTAGCGCTAAAGGAACTGGATTTCATGTCCTGTTGTTTTATAATTTTTAAGGAAATACAGAAAGAGGAAATGGTTCAGGCTCTATGATATCATTAGTACTATTTTTATTCTCTTAAGTTCAAAAGTTTCAGAGATAAGAAAAATATATGCAAATATATTAAATCTTTTTTTATTTTTATTAGTGTACTTTCAAAATAATCATAGGGAGTAAGCACACTCTTTTTAAAATTTTGCCCCAGGAAGAATAAAGAAATGATATATTTTTAACAATTTCATGATACAGTACATATTAAAATAAATATGGATATTACAACAATTTCACAGTACTAAAATCCAAATACTCTATAAGACGGAGATGCTGTTACTTTATGTTAAAGGTTAGCTTATTACTGAAATTAATTCATTCACACTATGCTAAAAAAATTCTGTCAGTAGTTAGGTTTGATTAGGTTCAGTTGCACAGAAGTTCTCTTTTATTTTGGTGTTCTTGCACTATCACACAATCAAAAATAATTTCTGATTTTAATTAATATTATGGAAAGACGGGGCCACTATCTCTTTAAGGCAAAGCTGGAATCTTCATCTTTTCTCTCTATATAGGAATTTAATTACGAAACCTAGCAGCTTGTATTTAAAAGGAATGCTTTTTTCTTTCTCACAGAAAGGTTTTTTATTTTAATGTGAAGACATACTGGAAGTGAAGAATGACTCTTTACCACGAGAATATGAAAGAGTTTAGGTGGTAAAACTGGACTGAGCTAGTCTTGTAGGAAATGCCAAGTGTTTTCCATTTTTTACTCCTGTGAGGATTGAACAAAGAATTTTTTACTCCTGTGAGGATTGACCAGAAAGAATATTTCTGGTCTGTGGTTATGGTTGGCATTAGCAGTGCTGAGCTCTGTTATCTGTTAGTCCTTGGTGTGTAGCAAAAAATAATCATACTACTTTCGGAATAATGGGGTCTCTAACTGCCGGGTTGTAAAAGAGGAGTCCTGTGTACTGGTTGTCTTTCTCATCATCTTTACTGGTAAATATTTACTCATTTGAATGAGGCAGCTATTGTGGCCAGTGTGTGAATTAACAAGATATGAAAGGATTTTGGCATCATCAGCCGATGAATTAGCACTTTTTCATAGTGTGTGTAGAACGATGATGCAGGATGTCTTGGTATGAGAGTAAGGAGTTTTCTCTGTTGAAACTTTTTAAAAAATGTTACCAGTTGCTAGCCTCAGCTCCATATGGGTCTGAACCTCTCATGCTAGAGTCACATTCCTCATCTTTTCCTGGGCCACACAAAAGACTCAAGAGCTAAAATGGGTCAGGATACCATAATTTTCAGTGTGAAGCTGGCATTTTCAAAATTAACACCCATTCATTTCTTTACAGTATCAGTGGGATTCTTTCTTCATGTTACCTCTTCTCTGAACACCAGTAGGATACTTGAAGGAAATAAGGCTTACTCTTTCCTCTTCTATCTTCATTTTTTTTTACCTTTTAATTTATACTGTTTTGTTATACACTTCATATGTCCTTGTGTAATCTCATAATTCTTAATAGAATAAGAGAGGGGTGTAAATAAATAGGATGAGACCCGATTTCACACTGAGTTCATATTTCTTTTTTAAAGTCATGTTTCCCACCTGGGGGACATTTAATTTTATCATCTGTGTAATTAATGTCTAGTAAAATCCAGGTGGAAAGCTCCACCTTGGATGTACTGAACCCAGGTGTTGGGGTGATGGGGCCTATGCTTATGTATTTTCCAAAAGTTCCCCCAACTATTTCTGGTGTATCTTTGATTTAGAACTACTATGTTAAAGCATGTTTTCTATTTGCTTTATTCTCTAGAACAATATATGGTATAATTCTATAGTGAATATTTTTCTGAAATAATTACTACCAAGAGTTTTCTTTAAATTTACCTGTTTTTATATTAATTTTAAAAAGATTTATGTGTGTATTTGGTTGTTTTCATAATTTGATTATGAGAATAATCTGCAAACATTTATTTTGATTTGTCCTATTTTTCTTGCACAGGAATTCCTTTCCTGGTTTTTTTTGCTTTTTGTTTTTTTTAACCTTGGAAGATTTTATTTATTTATTTGAGAGAGAGAGAGAGAGAGAGAGAGAGCACAAGCAGGGGACGAGGAGGGGGTGTACATAAGGCAAGGAAGAATTAGACTTCCCGCTCACCAGGGGGCCTGAGGTAGGGGATGATCCCAGGACCCCAAGATCGTGACCTAGGCCGAAGGCAGATGCTTAACCTACTGAGCCTTCCAGGTGCCCCACCTCTCCTGTTCTTATGTGGCATACTCATGAATAGGAATGAGCTCGTTCTTACGATAAACCATCTCATTAAACTCTAATGATGGTGCTAAATTTAGTATTGCAGCCATCATTGGCAGCTTAGAATGCCATGCTCATATAGTTTGCATGGAGTTTAAAGTTCATTTAAAAAGTTAAATAAAATTAACGAGTTAAGCCAAAATTTGATAATGTGTCAAAGCCAGACCTTTAGGGCTGGGGGGTTTGGTGAGTTTGAATGTTATTATTCTCAAGTGTCTTTATGATTCAATGTAAGCCTATTCATACTTCCTAAGTCAGTACTTTTTTAATAGTGACAAAATTGAAATAATTAAGACTTAGAGTTTTAATCTTGGTTTTAGTGTAGATCTGTTGCCATTGTGAATATAAGCAAATTTTTTAGTTTTCTGTCTTTTTTTTTTTAAGATTTTATTTATTTATTTGACAGAGATCACAAGTAGGCAGAGAGGCAGGCAGAGAGAGAGAGAGAGGAGGAAGCAGGCTCCCCGCCGAGCAGAGGGCCCGATGTGGGACTCAATCCCAGGACCCTGAGATCATGACTTGAGCCGAAGGCAGAGGCCCAACCCACTGAGCCACCCAGGCACCCCTAGTTTTCTGTCTTCTTAAAACTGGAATTGGATATTGCACCTGGGTGGCTCAGTGGGTTGGGCCTCTGCCTTCAGTTCGGGTCGTGATCTCGGGGTCCTGGGATCAAGTCCTGCATCGGGCTCTCTGCTCAGCAGGGAGCCTGTTCCCCCCCCCCTCCCCGCCTACTTTGATCTCTCTCTCTCTGTCAAATAAATAAATAAAATCTTTAAAAAAAAAAAACAAAAACAAAAACTAGAATTGGATATCAAGGAATTTACAAAAGACTAAATTTTTGAAGAAAATTGATGGTAGAAATTGAAATTTTGTTTGATATAAGTTACACAACAGTTATCTGAAGCTGATAGCAGAAAACAAACTAGTTTGTCATCATTAACACATATAAGAAAAAATTGTTGCAATTACATGGCACCCCAAATTTTAAAAAAATGAACATTTTTATGCCACTGCTATTAATAGTTTGCTTGAATCTGTCACACTGTTTTATTGCTAGTGCATTGTGTGTGTATGCTTTTAAAAATTGCTTATAGAAATGCCTGGGTGGCTCAGTTGATTAGGCTCTGCCTCTGGCTCAGGTTATGATCCCAGGTCCCTGGGATTGAGTCCCGTATCAGGCTTCTTGCTCAGTGGGGAGCCTGCTTCTGCCTCTGCCTGCTGCTCTCCCTGCTTGTGTCATCTCTCTCTCTCTCTCTCTCTGTCAAATAAATAAATAAAACCTTTAAAAAATTGCTTATAACTGCCATGTTATTGTTTGTCAATTCTTGTACCTCATCTGATGACTGTCCTCCTTAGTGTCCTGCATTTTCAAACCTCTTTAAATATACGGAGTCCCTAGCATGTATGTCCTTTCAGGAGGACTCAGCTGCGAGAAAAGGTCTCAGGATTGATAATTGTAACCTCCAATTGAGTTTGTGTGGCCTCTCATTCTTAAAAAGGAACCCGCAAAAATAAAGCTGATTGAATTAAATTTCATTACAGTCAAGTGGCAATGACTGTCGTCATCTGTGTCGATATCAAATGAACATTTTAAAGGAGGGGGGGAAGTGCCAAATAAAAAGGAGTATTGGGGGGGCCCTCACTCTTACTATAATATGTGGATGAGTAACAGGAAGAACTTCAAATGACCAAGAAAAGCTTTTGAATGTTTTTCTTTTTAGTGGATTAGAGAAGGTGACTTCCCAGTTTTTATATGGAATGTTTTGGTCAGAGTGGTAACTGTAAAGCTAAATTAGCTACTGTCCATCTCTTATGAATTCACCCTGCATTTTCTTTGGTGGGTGCTGGGACTCGGGTTCAGGACATGACCGCACGTGACCTGCTCCAGCAGAGATACACTCTTCCCAATGGAGACACTGCATGGCGGTCCTCGCCCCTTGTGAACGCTGCCCTGGAAGGAAAGCTCGTCCTTCTGGATGGCATCCACCGGGTCAACGCGGGCACACTTGCCGTATTGCAAAGGTTTGTATGAGTCACACACACACACAAAAACTCCCCATGTAAACAGTAGACGTGGAACCCTGTCATCGTTTTTTTTTTAAGCTGGGTCACGTAGATCACGAGACACTTACTTCTGTATCCAACCAGAACAGCAGAGGTTTCTATTCGTTGTAAACACAGTATAGTAAAACTTCCAGTACTGAATATTTGCGGGAAAAAAACACTGCCGTGGCAAAATTCTCTGAGTAAGAATTGAAAGAAGAAAACTTCTAGGTAGTAATTTTGAAAAACTTCATATATACTGATTGATACTTACAGTAAGTCCCGCAGCTCATGTTTCTTCCAATTTGTTAGTCACAGCATCACTGTTTACAAACACCTTGTGAATCATAGATCTAAATTATTGGTTAATCCTGTTGGAATTTTTTTTGAGAGAGAAAGTATAGTTCCTTATATAAAATGTGTAAGGGAGAGGCATCGGGGCAACTCAGTCAGTTAAGTGTCTGCCTTGGGTTCAGGTCATGATCTCAGTGTCCTGGGATTGAACCCCACCTTGGGAGCCTGCTTCTCCCCTCCCTCTGCCTCTCTCCAGCTTGTGCTCTCTCTCTTTCTCTCTCTCTAATAAATAAATAAAATCTTAAAAAAATAAAATGTGTGATGGATGTTTGATGATATTTTTATATAGACTAAACTCACTTTGTGTGTATAAACTTGAACATTGTGTAACTGTTGTTTCCTTATTTCAGTTTGGGTGGAGAAAAATTCCTAATTAACTTCTCTAGAATGTAATGTTAAGAGAAGACTTTTATGTATAACTTTCATGGGAAGTGTTTCTATCCTGTGTCATTTTGAAAGATTAATGATACCAATTTTTTTATTTGCTCTGTTCTGATTCTGTCACTTCTACACTTTTGATTTTTAACTATGGAATAATCTATTTCCCCAACCAACTGTTCAGTTTCTTATCCATGACAAGATGCAGATACTGAGTATATTTAAAAATTCCCAAAACAGGGACGCCTGAGTGGCTCAGTGGGTTAAGCTACTACCTTTGGCTCAGGTCATGATCCTAGGGTCCTGGGATTGAGTCCCACGTCGGGCTCCTTGCTCAGCGGGGAGCTGCTTTTCTCTCTGCCTCTGCCTGCCACTCTGCCTGCTTGTGCGTGTTCCCTCTCTCTGACAAGTAAATAAATAAAAGCTTTAAAAAAAAGTTCCAAAAACACTGTGTTACTCCTGATTAGACCTGAGAGCATTTGAAAGTGATAATCACAAACTTTTAGTGATTTGCCATAAATATTCCACAGATTTATAGTAGTTTTTTTTCTCCTAAACAGATAAATACAGACACAAACAAAAATAATACTTACTCCTTCCCTTTTATTGGTCATCTGTTGCCTGTTAGGCCAAGCACTTAGGAAAAGGAGCAGCTATTATTAACTGAGTCCTTACTCTCTGCTGGGCATTGTGCTAGGCCAGTGCCTCTCAGGCTCTTAGCCCTGGAATCACCTTGTGGGAATGCACCTTAGAAATTACTGGTGCCTGAGCTTCACCTCTCCAAGTTCAGATAGAAGTGATCCATACAAGTGAGGCCTGAGCACTGGCATTTTTAAACCCTTCCCAGAAGATTCTGATGTGCTGCCAAGATTGAGAACAATTATAGTAAGCATCTGCCTTACTCTAGATGTTTAATTTTCATAGCAAAACTATGAGGTTGGTATGACAGCCCTGATTCTGTAAAAGAGAAGTGTTTAGAGACATGGAGTAGTAGTGCTCCCCTCCCCAGGCACTCAGCTAATAAGGTACGGAGCTGGATTTGAACACAGATCTGACTGTTCCACTGCCCATACTCTTAACCCCTGCATTATGCAGTCTCCTCTGGCCTCAGTGCTTACCTAGTGGGGCTCATGTGGGGCAACTGTAACGTAGCCGTCAGGAGACTTCAGTGGTTGGTGTGCAACCTAGCAGTAGTGCTTTTCAGCCTCTGCAACACCTGGAAGATAGTGCTATTTGTGCCGTGGACGGTTAGGTCACCATCAGAGTTGGCATATGAAATAGCACCACTTATTTCATTTTAAAGACTTTTGATGTTTTCAATCCTGTAATTCCAAAGACAGAACTATGTTGATCATACTGTCCCTTCAAAGTTACGTTAGACTCAGAGTATGTACCACCTGCCTTGCGCATCAGTACACACCTCCTGGTTATCCTGAGTCTCCCCTTCAGCTGCTGCTTTTCATCTCCTTTCTCCATCCCCTTTCCAGCTCATCCTCCCCACTGTCCACATCTCGTAACCATGACTACTGCTCTCTGGTACAGAAACCAGGAATTTTGCCAAGTATAACAGCACTAGCCAACTTGAAATTTCAAAAGGTGCATCTAACAAAATTGTTAGACTCAATTGCCCGCAATAATAGCCACGATTAAAATGTTAACTGATTCTGGGGCGCCTGGGTGGCTCAGATGGTTAAGCGTCTGCCTTCAGCTCAGGTCATGATCTCAGGGTCCTGGGATCGAGCCCCAGCTCAGGTCATGATCTCAGGGTCCTGGGATCGAACCTCGCACTGGGGCTCCCTGCTTGGCGGGAAGCCTGCTTCTCCCTCTCGCACTCTCCCTGCTTGTGTTCTTTCTCTCGATGTCTCTCTCTCTGTCATACAAATAAATAAAATCTTGCGGGAAAAAAAATGTTAACTGATTCCACCTCTAGTGACTTCGGTGTTCAAAACCAATGAATTTGTTCCCTGACTTTCCCCTCTCCCTTAGGCTGATCCACGATCGGGAGCTAAGCCTCTACGATGGCTCCAGGCTGCTGAGAGAAGACAGGTACATGCGTTTAAAGGAGGAGCTGCACCTGTCTGATGAGCAGCTACGGCAGAGGTAATGTTGGGGGCCCCGCTCTAATTCTCTTATTCAGATGGGCCTTCTTTTTATTCTTCTTCGGAACCTAGGGTCAAGCCAAGGTAACTTCGAATCATTTAATTATTTGGTGTCTTGAGCAGGCTCCTAATCTGGCATTTCTTACAACTTGGGTTTGCTACCCAAGATGTGTTGTGCGCTCTCAGCCTTACTTTCACATGCGCGTAAGAATAGTAGCTCTAAGAAGGTAATTCCCCCCCCCTTGTCCTAACAACTCAGTTTTGGCCCCATACTTTGTATCCCTTCAGGGAAAAAAAAAAAAGCCTCATAATTTACTGGGCCCTACCTCCTAAGAAGCGATCAGTTATTACGGAGGTAAACCACCCGATGCGGGATTACCCTTTGTGGCTTACTTACACCTTCCTTCCAGAAATGTCCAAACCAAATGCTACATATGAGTCTTGACTGGATCCTGGATCAAGAAATAAAATGGAGACAGCTAGAAAAGATACTTTGGAACAATTGGGAAAGTTTAAATATGGAATATATATACCACATGATATTGAGTTAATATTAATATTCCTAGGTATCATAATGGTATTCTCGTTTTGAAGGAGAATATTCCTGTTCTTATGAGATGCATACTGAGCTATTCAAGGGATAATGTAAAAAGGGGTCAGTGACTCCCTTCCAGATGTTTCAGGGGGAAAAAAAGGACATGTATGTGTGTGTACATGTACACAACACACAGAAAGAGCAAGTGGGAATGAGAACACAAGGTGGTAAAATCTCAATAGTTGGTGAAATCTAGGTGAAGGAGATAACAGGTGTTCATATTCTATTCTTTCAAATTTTCAATGTGTTTGAAAAATTGCAGAATATTTCTTCTAGCTAATACTACTTTCCTTTAAAGGAGGTTTGGCAAATACAAGTTTTCTGTCTCCTTACATTTCCATGGATATTTTGACATAATTAGAGATTGTTACCTTGGCAAATACCTAGTCACGTGATTGAATCTTATTCAATTGAAGCTTCCCCTTCCCACAAAGGGCTTGGTGACATATTTAACACATTAAAATTTTACAAATGATGATTAAGTGTGTTTTTTATTGTGTTTCTCTTTTAAGGAGGGTTTTGTTTAAAAATTTCCTTGGACATTTTCTGTAGAGAGGATATGTTAAATTCCTTACGACCTCTGTATAAGTTATTTAAAAAATTCACTTGATTATACATAGCTATTAATGCTTCTGGGATATACATCATCAAATTCCTCTAGCCCAGTAAATAGTTTGGTGGAGTGACTAGGGAGGGAAGTTATAAAGATCCCTCTCATTTCATACCATATCTTTAACAATCAGCTTTTGTATATTACATGAGTGTGAACCACACGTCAGGGAACCGTTTATATTTTCAGGGAGTTGAATCAAAGCAACTGGGCAGTGGCTCTCAGCAAGTCTGCTTGTCAGACTCCCTTAGGACTTCAGCAGCACTGTATCTGTAGTCCGATGGCCAGGAAATGACAACCCTCTTCCCTGAGAAGTACCCAGGTTCTCCCTAATGGTCACAAGAGGTTTTACAGATGAAAACAATTTCAGCAACAAAGTGGCCCTGAGCATCGTGTTGAGATTTTGGCTCAGATCGGTTAATAGTACTTCCTTCTCAAAGCATCCCATCTTCATTACTGTTGATTTTCATCACTCCTGTGAATACAAACCAGGCTCAGTTCTGTTCCTAGAGGCCACTCCGAGTAGATAGAAACAAGCCATAAGAACATTAATTGGTTTCCTTTGCTTATTTTTTATTTTTGTTTTAATTTTGTATCCTTGTTGAACATGCATGAAAGTTGAGCCAGATAGCTTTTTCAGGGCTTTTTATGAAAAATACCAGTCCTCTGTCATCTGCCGTCGGACACTTTCCATTTCCTACAGCCCAGAGACTACTCCTTTAAACTGAGCTGTTTGTTTGTTTTTTCATGTACTTCCCTCTGTGTCATTAAATAATATACTTTTTTTTTTTTTTTTTTAGAATAGTTGACATACAATGCTACATTAGCTTCAGGTGTAAGTATAGTGATTCAACAAGTTTATACATTCTTCTATGCTCACCGCAAGTGTAGCTACTCCATCCCCATACATCACTACTCATCACTACTGCAATATCATAATATGCTTTCATTGATATTTCTTGATTTATTTTTCAGTGTTAGGCCTTACTGATTGATTTCTTCCTATGGAAAATTAAGGTTTAGCTCTTTTTACCACTCCTTCTCCCAGTACATATACATACTTCTCATATCTCATTCTTCCTGAGTAGTTGTGGAATAATTTTCTTTAGAACTTCACTCAATGTCTGCATGATTATCACAGGATAAGGACTATACAACAGCTGAGTCATTTGGTAAACTACTGTTGTTTTTCCTTTCTTGCATATGTTTTATTTTTCCTAAAGTTAGCTATTGCATGCATATGAAGAGAGGCAAATACAGAGATAAATAATTACAGTGCAGCTTTTAAATGTTAGATCAGAGATCTCTGCAATAATGTGGGAACACAGAAGAGGAAGTTGACCCTGTTTCCTATGAATTTATCCCTTTTTCATCCCAGACGCTTCCCCTCTTGTGTAAATCTCCTCTCAGCATGTTGAGGCACAAGAGGCTTTTATCAGTTTCGTCTTTGTTCCATAGTGGTTCCCACCAGCCCTGATCTGGACCTGCTGCCCTTCGTACTTATAGCTCACATGTCATGCTAGATCTCCATCCACTCCCACTTTCCCATTTCCTCTGGTCTCTTCTTTCCGCAACTTTCGTCAGTTAAATGTTGAACCTCCTGGGCTGACTTTCTGATTTCCTGTTCTTTCTTAACGATCTGTCAGTTTGTCAGGTCTTCACTGACTTCTCAGAGGCAAGATGTCTAACAGTTGATTCTCCTCTGTCTGAGATATTTCCACCAGTTGAAAGTCTAATTCCTTTCTTATCAGTATTCCTCTTTTTGCCTGAGAAACACACTATTTTCTTATGATTGTAAACATTTCATTGCTAAGTAGTCATGTTACAGAATCTGCTTCACTCTGATGAGATGGTTAGTAAATTTCTTTCTTTTCCTGGCTAAGCTTGATTAGTTTTATGGCCCATTTTTTACTTTCTGAGAATGAATATGTTCTCTTTTAGGATTATAATAGACTATAATAGGGTGGAATACAGTAAAGTTTATGCTAGTTGACAGTATTTCTTTCAGGGCTGTGTTTACTAGGTAGAGAGCTGACAGGTTGACCAAAAGGACATAGCATAGCATAAAGTGGGGAATTTGTACTCATTGGGGAAGTTAGTTTTTCATGAGTTGCTCTTATAAGTAGTATGACCCATTATCTAACAAGGGTTGATCCTGTATGCTGTGCATATCTAATATGCTGCTCTTGGCATTAGCATTTGAACTATAAATTAGAAACTCATCATCTGAGTCACCTATCCTTTCATTTCTCTGACCTAAGCACAGAATTGAAGTTCAGCGAAATGATTATTTCTGATAATCTTTAAACAAACTCAGCTATTAATGCTTTTTTCCTTGGGGAATTGTGAGATAGTGGACAAAGTCAAAGTTTAAATGAAGGAAAAGCAGATTTAAGAGCTTCTTTGTCTCTAGACCCAGTTTGGTAAATTTCCATACCTATTTGTTTTCAGATGGGACCAGTTTTCATATTTATATCTAGCAGGACTCCTTTAGTTACAAGTAACCAAAAAAAGTTGAATTGTTGCAAAAGGAATTTATGGGTATTTCACATGGTCAGAGGAGAGGCATGGATGCAGTTGGGCCTCAGGATAGACTGGAACTTAGGACTTTAATGTACCAGGACGTTGTTACTCTATACTTAATCTCTTTGTCTCGAATGTCACAATACCTGACACATAATAGACCACTTAGTAAATGTGTTTGAACAAATGAATAAATCTTAACTTGTGGAAATTCTGGGAAACTCGAGGTAAAGGTATTTCTATTAATCTGGTTTTAGATGACCTTCTGAGCTAGTAGTGCTTACTTTTATGAACCTACTAACAAGAATACTTTGCCTTTATTACAAGTCTGATACCACAGGGTCTCATAATTAACAGCTACTGTCAGTGGGCTATAGTGCCTTTCAGCTTTATAGTGTGAACCCCAATTTCTAAACAATTGTTTTTGACTCCTTTGCTGACCTATTCTAATTCTTCACCAAGATCATCTGTCTTGATCGGAACCCTCTGCAGGCATTCTTTGCAGGTAATTACGTATGCCCTTAGATATGGCGTCAGAAATGTTAGCAACTTTCCTTCTCTTGTTGCAAGACACCAAGAATCAAGTGGGCACGGTGGTTAGAAATAGCATGATGGCCATGCACACCAGACAGTATGCCTGCATTTCTCACAGGAAATAAGGACCGAAATAGGACCGCTTCCTTTGATGAGAAAAACTTCTTTGGGGAAAGGGGGAGTACAGATACTATAGGCTGCTAAATGTGTCCCTTCCTGCCGTTGGTCAGACCATGGATGAGGGGGCCAAGAGCCTGTGCATTACCAATTGTTTATTTTGCCAAGAAAGGGCTTATGGTTATCTCAGGGAAGCAATAAAGATTAGTGGCCTAGTCTCAGTTATAATTATATATGTTCTAATGTTTTTATATTTTTATTGTATATTTTATTTGTATTGATTGTGATTGAACACTGAAAACAGTTTACAATCTCCCACTTTTTCTTGACCAGTGATGAATCATAACTGGACATCAGGTGTAATCTTTGATTGATTAGCTTCTCTGGATCCTTTTATTTTTTACTCCTATGCTTGAAAACAGGTAGGATCTGAGCATTCTCTTGCCTCCCCAGAAATCTCAGCATCTTATTGCTAGCAAATTAGGCCATGTAAGTTTTTAACAAAATTCAAGGTAGATCCAGGATTTTATGCCCGAGCTTTGTGTTTGATTCTCAAAATAAAGAGCCTTAAGCAAATTCTGATTTTGAAAAAGAACCATTTTTTCCAAACTACATGTCTGTGAAGAGTCTAATCATTATTATGTGTTTTGGTTTGGTGTTTTTGTTAGAGTGGATGTACCTTCTCCAACATATTCATTCAAGACCACATTTAGATTAGCTGCTCTGCTTTTGGGTGAAAAACTGTTATTCCCAGTTCTTATCAGTTACCTTTCTTTTGTCCTTGCCATCAAAGGTCTTCAAAAAGCTTCTTGAAGTGATGTCTCCTAACAACAGCAATAACATTTATTTACTTATTCAGCATCTGCTCTCTTCCAAGTATCACCCTAGACCTTATGTGGTATAAGGATGAGTAAGGAATGTGTCCATGCAGTTTGCTACATTGCATAGGAAATAAAGGTGAAATACAGGCTGCATAGCCTGTAGGTTCAGAATGGGAACACTAGTAATAGTGTAGAAGGCCAGTTACAAAATCCTCTTCTGGCTTATGATTAATGTCTTTATAAAAACTTTCTGTGCCATTCTTTCAAATTCCTTAATATATACAATTTGACAAAAATTACCCTCTAATTTCCTTCAGAAGAGTGGACTGTATTAGAGTCTTTCCTCTTTTATTAATAGCTTTTTTGAGGTATAATAACATGTAATAAACTGAATATTTAAAGTATACAGTTTCATAACTTTTGATATTCATAGATACATATGAAACTATCACCACAGTCAAGATAATGAATATGTCTATGACACCACCCCTCTCCCCAAAATGTCATCAGACTCCTGGGGAATCCCTCTCCCTTTACCCGTGTCACCCTCCTCTCCCACTCCTAGGAATCTGCTTCCAGTTACTTGATACATCTTATATTTTCTAGAACTTTATATAAATGGGATCACACAGTATATACTTTTTTTTAATCTGGCTTCTTTCACTCAACATAATTATTTTGAGATCTTTCCTGTTGTTATGTATATCAGTAACTTACTCCGTTTTATTGCACTGGAGCAATGGAAACAGTGGAAGGCGCTTTACTCTCTAAAACTTATATTTACGCCCCCAAACAAACATATTGACCTCCATACTTTCACTTTTGAAATCTTTTTTTAAAAAAGAGCATTTTGCTTTTTCAGTCTTTAATCTTTATGAAATACTTATCTGAAGCTAAGCCATAGCTTCGCTTAACGAATTTGTTATTCGTTATTAAATTCTAGTGAAATTAAAGTTAACCTTGGTTTTAACTTTTAACTGTGCTTGTTTCCTAATTCTCAACTATTTATCACTTATCCAGCCATCATATTACATGCAGTAAGTTAAATCACCTGAAAGTACTTGGCAGATCCTCAGGAGTACTCTGCTTTCCAGCTTTCAGACATGGAGATCCTATCATTATCAGGAAATGATTTTCCATATGACCTATTTATATGTAAGGAAGCCTTTGGGGGAGACCTAGCAACACAACGATCCTTATCCTGTTATTCAGTAGTTTGCTGGCTGTTTTTATAGTCAGTGTACACTGCTCTGCCTGACACATCAACTGACCACTTTAAATTGGGCCAGCTTACTCGGGTACCCTGCTAGAGTCAGTGTCCAAAAGCAAGCCAGGGACAGTGTATGTTTTAAGCAATGATCATCACCTATTTAAATTCAGACCACCTTAGCTTGCTGTCCTGTGGCTTGTTCTTATGTCAATTGCTCTTCTAGTCCTAAATTCACAGTTCAGCTGTGGTACCTGCTTCCTGATCTTTTAAGGACATAAATTGGACTTCTGCCTTTGGCTTACGTGTTGGATTCTGGCTTTGCTTATTCCCTGATTTAGTCATTATCTTGAGTAATCCCTCATTATCTTGAGTAAGAAACTACATCTGCAGATTTAATTTTGAGCAGTCAAATCACAAAAAAAAAGGCAGCTCTGTCTCTCCCATCTTCTTTTGTCCCACCTAGGAAAGAAGAGGATCAAGGATGAATCCAACATCTGTTGTTAGGCCACGGAGCTGAGTTTTCGGGAATATGGCAAACCACTTGGCAAAAGTAGAAAATGGATAAACCTTCCCTTTTTAGCTTTTAGATCACAGAATTTTCTGTTTCTAGATTCTCTTGTATGACTGTCTAATTGCTGGCAGTCCTCAGTCAGTGATCATGCTATCCTCAGGACTTTCAGATTCTCCTCATGTTGTTATTCTTTCCTGTTTTCCCAGAACAACTCCTTTGGACAGATCATTCCCATGCCCTGCTTGAATATCTGTAAATAAGGATTTTTTTTTTTCCTACCTAGCAAAATGAAGTGGTATCTGGTAGCTTTTATGAATACTTCTAGACCTTTCAAGACCATTTCTAAAAACTGCTTCTCCCTGGTTTGCAAATTATGGTGTGGCCTCTAAAATTACAGATCATGTAGTTAGTGACTCAGTTGACTTACCTGTTGTATCAGGAGGGCATTTCTTATCTTAAATCTTCAGAGTACTTATCTGATTTTCTCTACACATATCATACCTCCTAATATTCTAGCTGCCTAATCACTTAACTGTTGGGTTCTGTTACAATAATTAATGGCAATGAATAGTCCATTTCTGGAGAAATGCCAGTTATGTACTTGAATTTTTATTTTTGTGAAGATCTTGGTAGGTGTTTGCATTTTATCTTTTCTTTCTCAGAGCAAGGGTGATATTCCCCTTTAAAGTTATATTTCCACTGGGGTTGAGAGTACAATTAATAAGAACTGACAATATCACCCCCATGATTATATCATAAGGGGTGTCTAGTCTGTCTCCAAAACATACTCAAGTCATTTTGCAAATGATGGAAAGTCTTAACCTTATTCTTCTATGTGTCCTAGAATATTTACATCCTCAGATTCCCTAGCAGGGATTTATAAAAGAGGTCACTTTAAAAATCACGGTATTTCTGGGGTGCCTGGGTGGCTCAGTCGGTTAAGTGTCTGCCTTCCGCTCAGGTCATGATCCCAGGGTCCTGGGATCAAGCCCCACATGGGGCTCCTTGCTCAGGGGAGAGCCTGCCTCTCCCTCTGCCAGCTGCTCCCCCTGCTTATGCTCACTCTCTCCCTTGCTTACCCTATCTGAAATGAATAAGTAAAACCTTTTTTTAAAAAATCACAATATTTCCTATAAAATGACAAAAGAGTGAATTATAGAAAAGTTTAATTTTTTCTATCTTTTGAAGACCTAAGTATTCTTATTGTCAATCCAGATTTTAAATTTAACCTAGCCCCTTATGCTGCTCAAATTTTTCTGTGTTGTAAAAAATATTTTCATCCTGGATCTTACTCCTTGGTCTTTCTCTGATTGACATAGAGTGGGTTCCTTGCAAGACAGGAGATTTTTTGAATAAAGAAAAGGAACCTAGGTAATGAATATGAACTGGATGGGATTTTGTCTCAAGGGACAATGGAGAAAATTTACTGGAGACATAACAACATATCCAAATAGTGGTTTGTGCAGGGATAGAGATCATCTGTGGAAAAAATACATCATGTTTTAGCAGTAAATGATTCTTTTTTCCTTTTTTTTTTTAAGATTTATTTATTTATTTGAGAGAGAGGAGTGAGTGGAGGAGTTACAGAGGGAGAAAGAGAGAATTTCAAGCAGGTTCCACACTCAGCAGAGTCCAGTGTGGGACTTGATCTCATGATCCTGAGATGATGACCTGAGGTAAAATCAAAAGTCGGACTCTTAACTGACTGAGCCACCCAGGCACCCTTCTTTTTCTGTTTTAATAAGTTCCTAGGACATCCTGATTTTTTTCATCCTGAGTTTATTCTGTGGATAATGGCTTTGACTATCTTAATAGCAGTAGGCTTATTGCTACCTAGGCTTTAGCTACCATGACCTAATTTCTAATATGAAAGTTTATGTTTGTTTTTTTATTTTTTTCCCTTTTAGATCCATTTTTCCTGTCCACCCCTCCTTCAGAATCATTGCCTTGGCAGAGCCCCCTGTTATTGGAAGCACAACACAGCAGTGGCTGGGACCAGAATTCTTAACCATGTTCTTTTTCCATTATATGAAACCACTTGTCAGAAGTGAAGAAATTCAAGTTATAAAGGAAATGGTAAGAGTAAAGCTAGCTCTAGGCTGTTGCGTTCAGCCGTCAGAGCAGAGGTGGACATTTCTGGCTTCTTCCCGATTACTCCCAAATTTCCTGATATAATGGTTCTCACACTTAAGCATTTTTCAGAATCGCCTGGAGGGCCTGTTAAAATGAAGGTTGCTGAGTCACTAGGTCTGGGGCAGTACATGATAATTTGCATTTTTTAAGTTCTTAGGTGATGCCTTTGCTGCTGATCTGGAGACCACACTTTGAGAACCCTGGATGTAAGCTGTCTCTCCACTTTCCTCATGTGGAGGCAGTTTTAGAATTCATTTTCCTTCTGTATTCAGCCAGAGATGACTATTTTAAGTTCCTACTCTAAAGGGAGGCCAAATATATTTTAGTTCCTTAGATTTTAGAAAATACAAAGTCGCCCTGTACCCCTCAGTACTGTAGTGTATCCTGTACTTACTAGTTATCTGGTGGTGTGCAGTGTGCGCACTGCATTATTGCAGTGTCTGCCTTAAGTGCTTCACATTTCTGGAGTTCTAGAACTGCGTTGTTTAAAGTAGCACCAGCCAAATTCAATACATGTTAAAAGTTCAGCTTCTCAGTCATATTTCAAGTGGTCAGTAAACACCTGAGGGCTTTTGACTACCATATCAGACAGCATAGGTAAAGAACATTTCCATCATCACAGAAAGTCCTATTGGGCAGTGTTGTTCTCGATCACAAATAATTAACCTTTTGCATAAATGTACTCATTCCCTTTGAAATACCAGAACAAGTGGATTAATTTTAGGTCTTGTGAGCTTGGTGGTGGATAAGAGCATAGGCTTTAAAGTCAAACAGCTTACTTTCAAATGCCAAATGCCAAATTGTTCCTGGGTGGCTCAGTCATTAAGTGCCTGTCTTCTGCTCAGGTTATGATCCCTGGGCGCTGGGATTGAGCCCTGCATTGGGATCCCTGCTTCTCCCTCTCCCTCTCCCGCTGCTTGTGTTCTCTCTCTCTCTCTCTCTGTCAAATAAATAGATAAAATCTTTAAAAAATAAATAAATAAATGCCAGATCACTCCTTATCAGCTTCCAGATCTTGGGTGAATTATTCAACCATAGTTTCTTCACCTGAAGTTGGGATAATACTGCTGCTTGTATCGCAGGATATAAAGAATGAATAAGATAAAATATGTACTGAAAAGAATGTAGAATTTTCAAGTGCCAGTCACTTATATGACCAAAGAAACCCTGAGCAGTTTCCTTCTGAAGTGGTTACATTATACCAGTCATTGTTCTGATATCTCTCTGACCTTTTTAAATTAAAATTATAAAACATCTGTGTTTCAGCTTAATTTCTCATAATTTAATTCAGTTAAATATTTAATTAGATTAAAGTTGTCATAGTTCAAGCAACCAGCCTGTGTTAGTTAGGCAACTGTTCTCCAGAATTCATTGATAAACTGATTATTCCCCTTAGGTATGTGGTTTAAAAGTCCTTGAAAAAATGAACAGCATGGGCTTCCATTCTTTGTTGCAGAATACCTATGTCACTTGGTAGATAAAAGATTACTACTAAGTGAAGGAAGGAGTTTGGTTTTAGTAAGAAAAATGCCTAAATTAGAGTTTAGAAAATCTTGCCAAAGCTAACAAACAGGGAAATAATTATGAAAAGTTTTTTTATGGGTACACTTTATGCCAGTTTTTAATTGAGCTAAATTATTGACTCCTTTCAGTTTTGAGGCTCCTTTCAGTTTTATCCTGGTGATGGAATTATAAATGAAGAGTGGCTTGGTTTCAACCACCTGATTGTTAAAGAGAAAGAAGAGGCATAAGTGTTTCCTGGGAAAATGAATAGGAAGATTAATCCTGGAGTTAAACATGTTACCCATTACCAGGACTTTTTTTTTTTTTTTTTAAGATTTTATTTAGGAGCACTTGGGTGGCTCAGTGGGTTAAACCTCTGCCCTCGGCTCAAGTCATGATCTCAGGGTCCTGGGATTGAGCCCCGAGTTGGGCTCTCTGCTCAGCGGGGAGCCTGCTTCCCCCTCTCTCTCTGCCTGCCTCTCTGCCTACTTGTGATCTCTCTGTTAAATAAATAAAATCTTAAAAAAAAAAGATTTTATTTATTTGTTTGACTGAGAGACAGTGAGAAAGGGAACACAAACATGGGGAGTGGGAGGGAGAGAAGCAGGCTTCCCACCAAGCAGGAAGCCCGATGTAGGGCTCGATCCCAGGACCCTGGGATCATGACTTGAGCCAAAGGCAGATGCTTAACCACTGAGCCATCCAGGTGCCCCACACCAGGACTTTCTTAAAAATGTAATTCTAATATTGTTTGCTGGGTAGCTAGAATTTCTGGTTGATTGATCAGATATCCCCACTTAGTCTTTCTAACTTTTCTCAATTCTCTCATAACATAGGTCCCAAATATACCTCAGGAAGCTTTGGACAGATTGTTAACATTTACACACAAACTCAGAGAGACACAGGATCCCACGGTAAGTCTGGGCTTTTTCCCATAGGATTTTTTGTTGTTGACATGCTGCTGCTTTATGTTCTCAGAGTTTAATGCTTTAAAATGTATTTTTCAAACTGGTATTTTTATCTCTTATGCTGTGCTTTGCCCTGTGCATATATTTTACCCTTTCAGTGGTTTGAACACTGACTTCAGCTACTCATGGTTGGTCTCATAGAAGAAAACTAGCTTTAGAGCTTGGTGATCCTAGGGGTTCGGTTCTGGCCCCTGATCTCCTGTGCTGAGCAATCTCATCTAGTCTTGTGGCTTCAAGTGTGGCCTCTTCTGTAACGATGACCTCTTTCTCTTCAACTTCTAACTTCTCTTTTCTCATTGATTCTATGTTTGTAATTGTGTTTCCTTTCTGGGATGGTGTAAGGGTAGAAAACATTTCCCTTCCTTCCTTCTAGGTTCTTTGGCTGGCCTAATGATTACATTCACACAAGACAGACCTATAGGAGAAAACCCAATTTAATTCCATATGTACAGGGCCCCATAAAAATATTAGACTTAAAGCAGTGATCAAAGCAGACAGCTTTTATACTTTAGACAGACAAGAAGTGTAAAGAATTGACAAGACCAGGAATTTTGGCCTTGAGGTAGTAAATTAGTGACGAGGTCACAAAGTTTGTTTATATTGCCATCTTGGCCCTGTGTTCCTTATTGTTGGTGATAAGGATGCCTTCTACCCTCCTGGGACAGAAAGGGTTCCTTTCATACGAGAGATTTATTTCCTGCTTTTGGAGGGCAGAGGAGGGTTAGAATGTTCTTCTTTTAGTAGCTGTTTCTTATGTAACGTTAATTCAAACTAACATACGTCAAAATGGCATATTTTGGGGTGGCATATCCTGCCCCTCCACCCCTTTGAAAATTTTTTGCCTAACTTTTATTTTAGCGTTCACAGTTGAAAATGCTTTTGCACTATAACCAAAATTTCCCCCTGCTGTCAAAAATCCAATACACTCAATATAATTCATACTGTATTGGGGTGAAATGAAAAGGTTTTCAATCGGAGGTTTTTAAGCAATAATTAATATTTTAAATAGACCAAGGCAAATTATGTATTTGTGCACAAAGGAATAAAAGGACTAAGGAAATGTTATTTGCTTTGGGCTGTAATTTTAATACTGAAGCCTGGTTATATCATGCCATCTAAAGCATGGTTGGTGATTATATGTGCATTTGGATAGCAAGAGATGAAGAACTAATTCTTCTTTAACAAGTACAGTTTGATAATCAAAGTCTTTTAAAACACAGGGCATATGGGAAATAAAAAAGAGGGACTTGATGTTTATAAAGTTGGAAACCACTGCATCTGTTGGAAAGATCAAGGGCTGTCACCAACTGTGAATCTCAGTGTTCTCATCTCTAAAATGCAAGTGCCATATACTTCATAAGGAGGTTGTGATGTTTAAACATGAAAATGTGCGTGAAGAATCTCTTTCTTAGTAGCTGCTTAATAAATGGTAGTTTTTTTCACTTCCCAACTGGATACTCTGAGATCACTATAAATCCAACATACCTTGTCTTTCCCCCTTTAAATCTACTTGTATTTCTTATCTAATTTTCTGGCTGTGTTAATAATCTGTCTCCTTGCTTTCCCGTGATCTCCACTTAACCTGATAGCAGATCTCATCAGTTTAGCATCATGATGTCTCATCCATTCTCTTACCTATTGCCAATAATTGTCCTAGTATTTGGTTCCATAATCTTTGTCCTGAAATACTGCTCTTTCCTTTTGACTGCCCTCACCACCAACAGTTCCTTCCTCATGTGGCCCTCGATTACCTTCCTGGGACTGTTATAACAAATTACCATAAACTGCTGGTTTATAGCAGCAGAAATTTATTTTCTCGCCATTCTAGGTGTCAGAAGTTTAGAATGCGTATTACTGAGTTAAAGTCGAGGTATCAGCAGCACTCCCTCAGGGGCTCAAGGGGAGAATCTGTCCCTTACGTTTTCCAGGTCCCAGTGGCGGCCAGCATTCCTTGACTTGGGGCCTCATTATCTTAATCTCTGCCTCCATCTTCAGTTCACCTTCCCTCCGATGTGTCTGTTCAGACCTCCGTCTGCCTCCCTTTTACAAGGGTACGTGCAATTACATTTAGGGGCCACCCAGATAATCCAGGACAATTTCTTCACAAGGACAAAATCTTCACAAATTTAATGTGGTCTGCGAAGTTAACTTTGCCATATGAGGTAAATCTCGCAGGTTCCAAGGATTAGGATGTGGATATCTTTGGGGAGGGGACCATTTTCCAGTTTTCACAGGCCCCTTATTGATGGCCCCTGGGATTGATAACTTCATCTCCAGTTTGTCCGTTACTTGTTCTTTTTCAGCTACACTATTCTCTCTCTTGTTCCTTGAACCCACTCGTGTCTGCCTCAGGGCCCTTGGCACTCAGTGTTTCCTCTGCCTAGGTTGTTCTTTCCCAGGTAACTACAGGTTTGAATTTGCTCAGATGTCACCTTTTCAGCGAGGCCTGCCTGACGTACTCCATTTAGAATCACCTTTCCCTGCCCCCCATTTCATTCCTCTCTCTCTTTCCACTTAAAAGTTCTTCGTAAGGCTTATTACCCTTTGACATAATATATGCTTTACTTACTTTTTTTAATTGCCTATTTCCCCTCACTCAAATTTAAGTTCCAAGAAAGCAGGGGTTTTGTTTGGTCCCCGCTGTATCCGCAGCATCTGGAATTTCGCCTGCTGTGTAGTAGCCGGTCAACAAGTGTCTGTTAAATAAATGAATGAATGGCTCAGCCATAGGATCTCTGGAGTGGCCTTTCCCAGATCCAGCTCCTAAGTCCTCCCCCCTCATTAAACTGTTAAGGGATGAAGGACAGCCTGCCGAATAAGCATGTCCATCCAGTTCCATCACACTGCATGCTGCCCTTCTAGCTTCCCTTCTTACAGCTTCTCCTGAAGCACCCTCAGCCCTCCCGCACTTCCCTTCTTCCTGCTTGCCAAGCCTGGCATATACCCAGATGCCTCTGCTACCGGGGACGCCAGAACGCCCTTTTTCCCTGTCCCCTGTCATGTCTGTCTCAGCCATTCAGACAGAAGTAACCTCTCTCTCCAGCGTGCTCTCCTAACGCTTGACTTAGGACTCTGTTATCGACCTGTGGTAGCCGTAGCACAGGTTTATTTTCATCTCCTCAATTAGTACTTGAACTCCCTGAACACAGTGTGATTTATTCTTCTTTCTCATTTTCCAACCTGGTGCCAGGTCCATAAGAGACACATAACAAGTGTTTAATGGATGAATGAATAAAGTGATTAAATAATTACTAAATTATTAGTGCATTGTCCCTAGAGTTTTCTCTCCCTGAGAACAGTATATTTTCATAAAAAGAATAATTCTTGAAGAGGAAGAAGAGAAAATTTATTGAAAAAAATTTTCAATCAGATCCTTCATATTTTTAAGCTGAATTACTATAACACATCATGCTAATACAAAAAACCCTTGAGGTGTGCTCTTGAACTCCATAACCATGGTAACTAAGGGAAATGTGCTCATATCCTCACACTCTCTTTTTCCAAGATAAAACTGCAATTAGAAATTTAATGCTATAAACGTTAAACACATGAGGGATTTTCTAATGAAGTGCATTCTCAATTTTTAATTGGTAATGTGAGAGCAGAAATAAGCAAACCCTGTATTCAACACCTTACATGGCTTGACATAAAGCTTCGCTATTTTTTTTTTTTTTAACACTGGGTGTTATCGTAAAGCATTTCGGTGTTAGTTACTGAGAAAGCTGGTATTTTTCAAATTCGTGAGACATCCTTACTGATCACTGGACTGAAATGTGAAGGCTGTATTCAGTGTCCTTCTTGGGTAAGGCTAGAATAGTGTACGTTACACGAGGAAGTTACTATGTGGCTTGTTGGGACTCTTGTCATGAGAATCCTCAGGTTGAAGTGATTTATCAAACATTTTCCGTGATTAAAGTAGGAATTTTTTGTGGGCCCACGTATTTAGAATGGGAATTGCTGAGTCATATTTCGCTTCTGATACTTTAAATCATACTGGCTCAAATAACCTTATCCTCCATTCTTCCTTCTTTCTCATATCCATCAGGCGCCAAGTCTCTGAAACATTTGTTGATTCCTTCTCTTTACTCCTTTTTGCCAGTACCCTTACTACACCTTATTGTTTTATAGACAAATCATTGCAGTAGCTGTTTCCTGTCTCAGTTTTCTCTGTCCTTTAGCTACTTTGCTTGCTACCACCAGATTAATCTTTCTAAAATCATATCACCACTTTGCACATGACAAAGTCCTGTTGCCTTTAGGAGTAAGGCCAAACTCCTCCAAGGGTCAGTCCCAGGTCTTTGCTACTTAGAGCAAGTTTTCCAACAAGACCCTCTAGTAAAGCCGGGCTGGTTTCCTCACATTTCTGCATCTATTCCTGTTCCTTTTGCTCTCATGCCTTTGTTCATAGCATTTCTTGTGCCCACTGAACATTTTCATTTTAAGCCCCTCTAGCAGTTGTCAAGTGCTTCACTTATTTTGGCATTAAATTGTATGCTATTTTGAATTGCAATTTATGCTTTCTTATATTTAAATATTGTCTCCATGTCTAGAATGTAAATTTCTTGAAAACAAGGATGAACCAAATGTTTGCTTATAAATGGGTTCTTTGAGACATAGAATGTGTTTTTTAATAGAAAAAGGAATACATCATAAATGGTGATGTAGTCCCCAGAGGACCATTTATTCTGTGTTGTAGCTAAGATAGAATAGTAACCACAGCACACCAGCACCTCATGGAGCTGGGAAATACACACAGGAGGAGAGATCCCTGCCCTTTGTTCTTCTTTGGGACCTACTGAGATCACCTTAATCGAAATGCTGAAACGAGCCAGTATGCAGTGTGTCTCCAGCATCTTGGCACCCTCCCACCATCCATCGTGAACCTTCTGCTAACTTCACAGAGTCCTCTTCTGCATTCCCTTAGGGACTCAGGGCCACTGTACTACCCCCATCACTCCTGTGACATTTCACCCTGGCCTCTTCTGCTCTCCTAAAGGGCTCGTTGCTTTGAAAGTTCTTCTCTCTTCTGGTTTTTAATGAAAACTGCTGTCTCCCAATGCTGCTGATCTAAATTGGGAATTAATCCAATAATAATCTGATGCATTAAATTCATACTAAAATGCAGGTCACATCCCTTCCTGTGTTAGATTTTTTTTTTTTTCATTTTGAAGAGGCTGACTTTTAACAATAATTGCTGACATTTGTTGAGCACCCCTGCGTCTGACCTCTGCTAAGTGCTTTACAACAATTTTCTTTTCTCTCTCTTTTTTTTTTTAGTTTCAAGTTTTTTATTTTAATTCCTGTTTGTTAACATACAGTGTAATATTAGTTTCATGTATAGAATTTAGTGATTCGTCACTTACATACAATGCCCAATGCTCATCACAAGTGCCCTCCTTAATCCCCATCCCCTATTTATCCATCCTCCATCCACCTCCCCTCCAGCAACTCTCAGTTTGTTCTCTGTAGTTAAGAGTCTGTTTTCTGGTTTGCCTCTTTTTTTCCTCCTATGTTCATCTGTTTTGTTTCTTACATTCCACATGTGAGTGAAATCATATGTTGTCTTTCTCTGACTGACTGACTTTGCATAATATTCTCTAGCTCCATCCATGTCACTGCAAATGGCAAACTTTCATTCTTTTCTATGGCTCGGTAATACTCCATACACACACACACACACACACACACACACACACCATATCTTCTTTATTCATTCATTAGTCAGTGGACATTTGGGCTCTTTCCATAATATGGCTATTGTTGATAATGATGCTATAAACATTGGGGTGCATGTATCCCTTCAAATTGGGATTTTTGTCTCCTTTGGTTAAATACCTAGCAGTGCAATTGATGGATTGGAGAGTAGATCTACTTTTAACTTTTTGAGGAACCTCCATACTGTCTTCCACAGTGGCTGCACCAGTTTGCATTCCCACCAATAGTATAAGAGGGTTCCCCTTTCTCTGCCTACCCACTAACAATTGTTGTTTTCTGTGTTGTTAATTTTAGCTATTCTGACAGGTATAAGGTGCTTCCTCACCATGATTTTGATTTGTATTTCCTTGGTGATGACTGATATTGAGCTTTTTTTCATGTGTCTGTTAGCCATCTGTATGTCTTCTTTGGAAAGCTGTCTTTTGATGTCTTCTGCCCATTTTTTAACTGGATTATTTATTTTTTAGGGGTTCAGTTTGGTAAGTTCTATAGATTGTGGATACTAACCCACATAACAGCCTTAAAGGTGAAGGTGTTATTGTCACCAATTTAAAGATCAGAAAACTGAGGCTTGAAGATGTTGAATAATCCATCAAGCTAATGCATGGGAGACTGATTTGTCTAATTCCAAAGCTGATAAACTTTATCATTACATTACGCTGCCCAACAAGATAACTTCAAAATCACATTGATAAATATTTACTGGTACTCATGTATCCTGAGTTCTGTACTAGCAGCTCTATTAATGGGATTTCTTATTTTTTTGAAGAGTAAGAAAACAAGGTGAAATTCTTCTGGCAGTGTAAGCAAAGGACTTCAGACTGCAGGCTGCCACCCACGGGAAAAACTGGTTCACACCTCTGTGGTTAGCAAACTAAACCTCCACAATTCCTTTTCTCCGTTTTAGAAGCCATAGATTTACCTAAAGCTCTGAGCATTTTTAGACTATCTGAACAGCTCAGCTTTGTGTAGGCAGGGAAAAAAAGAATAATTAGTTAATGGTTCATAGAAGCTATTTGTAAGTCAGGTGTGGCCTGTATTGTGTAACATCTTTCCTTCATTCATCCTCTTCTCACCCCAAAGCCAGAAAACATGTATGAACAGCACTTAGTATAATGAAGACACTTTTATGAATTTCACTGATAAACATGTTTATAGATTTTAAAAAAACTTTCTGTAAGGCTGCCTTAGTGTAAATTGATTTTCATTTATTTTTATTTGTAATTCATTAACAGTACGTATGTATTTGAAGTTTGGCCTTGTCCTTCAGGAATAATGAATTCTGCTCTCACACCCATCTAAAGGGACTCTGTGCCAAGTTGAAACGAGACTCTTAACAGGCTGTCTTTGCCTTTTGGTAGGCACAGTCACTGGCAGCATCACTTTCTACCAGGCAGCTGTTGCGGATTTCTCGTCGGCTGTCACAGTACCCTAATGAAAATCTTCACAGTGCAGTTACTAAAGCCTGCCTTTCCAGGTAACTGTGTTCCCCTTTCTCAGTGTATTCAAGTTTCTGGGTCTTTGCTAAAACAGTAACGTAAGTTTAATTAATAGTACCCACACGTCTGGAGAAAGTATTGCCTGAATATGTAGCTATTTCAACCTCATATTTGATTGTTAGAACATATTTTATCCTATTTAGGCATAACAACAGTTGTTTTTTTTTTTTTTTAAGATAGTACTTATTTGACAGAGAGAGAAAGCACAAGCCAGCGGAGTAGCAGGCAGGAGAGGGAGAAGCAGGCTCACTACCGAATAATGAGCCCAATGCAGGACTCGATCGCAGGACCCTGGGACCATGACCTGAGCCAAAGGCAGATGCTTAAGGACTGAGCCACCCAGGTGTTCCTTAAAAATATCATTTAAGAGGGATTTTGTAGATGAGAAAACTATTTAAGTCACGTGCTTAAGTTATAGAGTAGTAAGTAAGTAAAACTGGGTTTGGGATTTGAACTCTGGTTTATATGTCTTCTAAGCTAGTGCTCTTCAGCATTACACTGAGCACCTCTCAATTTGGCATTGGAACTTTCCATGCTTGACCCTACTCCCTAGTCCTGTTGCCTAAATTTAACAAAACTAATATCTTTTCAGTCTACACTAATATTTCTTATACTTGTTTGGAAATTATTATAAAATATTGGCTGGTAGAATTTTCTTACAAAATCACACTTGCTTGCATGAAACTATTTTAAAAGGGTAATAAAGGCAGCGGAGGTATCTGGGTGGCTCAGTCAGTTAAGCCTCTGCCTTCAGCTCAGGTCGTGATCCCAGGGTCGTGGGATGGAGCCCTGCATCAGGCTCCCTGCTCAGTGGGGAGTCTGCTTCTCCCTCTTCCTTGGCACCCCCACCACCACTGCTAGTGCTCATGCTTGTGATCTCTGTCACTCTCTCTCTCAAATGAATAAATTTTAAAAAATCTTTTTTAAAAACAAAGAATAATAAGGATTAATAACAATGCCCAAGAAGCTCGGAGATTTCTTTTAGACTCTTCATATGATCTGCCAATTATTTTTGTGGTAGTTATGACTATTGTCCATTTATTCCTTGATTTAAAAAAAAACAAGATTTAAAAGAACCTATTCTCAGCTTAGGAGAATCTGAAATTGCCCTCTATCAATTTCCAGTTTAGCTGACAATTTTTTTTTAAAAGATTTTATTTATTTATTTGACAGACATAGATCACAAGCAGGCAGAGAGGCAGGGAGGCAGGCAGAGAGAGAGGAAGGGAGGCAGGCTTCCTGCCGAGCAGAGAGCCCAATGTGGGGATCGATCCCAGGACCCTGGGATCATGACCTGAGGTGAAGGCAGAGGCTTTAACCCACTGAGCCACCCAGGCGCCCCTAGCTGACAATTTTTCTTAATAGTGAAAGTATGCTTCCTGTGTTGCAACTTAAATTTGTTCTCTCTGTGGTGTATTCAGATAAAATAAGGTTCCTTTCTAGTGTCTTTAGAGTAATTTTTTTAAAAAACTAATAATTATGAGAAATGATGGAATTGGTTCTTCTTTTCTTTTAAGTAGAAAAATATCAGGCTTCCAAATGGAAATTAGAAAAAAAGCGCTTCAGTGGCTTATTTTTCAGGGTCATGATCTGAAAAATAAAATATAGACAGAGAGATAGATTCATTACCTACCCAGTATTTTCTTAGTCAGAATTGGGTATTGATGTGTGTTAATAGGAATAAATATTCAATACTAAGCAGTGTAAACAGTTTTGGAGCCTAAGGGGAAATAATATTTTGGATATCAGAATGAAATAATCATACCCAAAGCATTCTACAAACTGTTCCAAAGAATAGACAAACAGTGAAAACAGCAATTCACTTTGAGTCTAGCATAATTTTGATACCTGAACCAGACAAGAATAATGTATGAAAGGAAAATCATAAACCATGAAATATTTTAAATCATGAGCAATTTTAAATTATTTCAAGAATGTGAAGAAAGTTTAATATTTTTTTAGTTCACTATATTAGTGAACATGAAATTAGAAAAAATATTATTTTAAAAATGAATAAAAAGGATTTGATAAAACCTAACAACCAAACCTAAAAACAAACCAAATTCTTAGTAAACCAGGAATATTCTTAGTAAACCATGAAAAGAGGGATAATTCTATAATCTGATAGGGAGTATATACCAAAAATTTAGAGCAAACATCTTTATGATAAAATACTCAGATAAAATACCTTTAGAGTTAGGAACAGAACAAGAATGTCACCTTTTTGTACTTTCAGCCAGTGTATTTGCCCAAAGTTATCTGATTGGCTAGATAAAAAATTCAAGAGAAACCATACATAAGTCATTAGAAAAATAGAGTTTAGTGAGATTACTTATAAATCCAAATCAGTGACATTCCTATATTCCACTAACAATCAGTTGAGGAGATCTGATTTTTTAAAAATCAACCCATTCGTAATAATAGTAGAAAGCTTTGACCACCGAGAGCAAATAAAATTACATGTAATACTTTTATGAAGAAAAGCATAGATCTTCATTGAAAGCTATAATGGACTTAACTAAAAGGGAAGCTATACCATATTCACGGAAGGGAAGCTTCAGTATTGTAAAGCTATTTTATTCCAAACTTTATAGAGCTATGACCTAATCAAATACTACTAAGGTTATACAGAATTTGACAGGCTGATCTCAAAATTGGCCTGGAAATAATAGCAAACGAAATTTTGAGGAAGATTAAGGTGTTGTACTTTTTCTTTCTGATATCAGGATCCATCATAAAGTTATATTCATTGTTACAGTATGATATTGGTGCAAAGAATGACAAATATACTGCAGAGACCAGAAACAGGCCCACACATCTGTAGGAAGTTAGCATATATCAAAAGTAACATTATATAAATCAGTGTGGGAACGGATGGACTTGTCAATAAATTATTAAAAATAAAAAATATCCGTTTTATGCCATACAAAAAAGTAAAATCCAGATATATAACAGAAACACTATAAGCCACTCTACAAATTGTAAGCCACAGACTAAGAGATGTTTGATAAGATTTGGAATCACAAAAGGATTAGTATTCAGGGACTATAAAGTATTCAAATTACTGAGATGAAAGAATCAACCCTAAATGGGCAGAGGATGAGTAGGCATGCATAGAAGTTAATTCAGATGACCAAAAAATATTTTGAAAAGATGTAGGGAAATGAGATTTAAAACATTAATCAGCTATAATTTTATACTTCTCACTTCTCTGACAATGACATAGTTAGCCTGAGTTAGCCTAGGGTTACTACTTCTGTTCTTGTGTTTCCCATAATGTGGTTGAGTCTTTCTGTAGTTTTTTTTTTTTTTTTTTTTTGTTACAACCAAGATCATAGAGACTGGAGCCCTTCCAATTGTATTTTTGCTATAGTAAATGAATATAATGATGATAATGATTTTTAAAAGGCACTGTGATGCTCATGTTGATAAATACCCTTGAAAACTTTACAAGGAGATGTATTTGCTTTTGTTCTAGGAAAGTAGGATAGATGAACGATATTTCACTCTTTTACTCGCTTATTTTACAAAAGGCCACAAGGGGAGGAACAAGCAAGTAGAAAATATTAGTGAGCAATGGAAAAAGAAGCCATTAACTAGAAACAATTGAAAGCTAGAAAAATAAAGGTTGACCTCATATTACCTGACATACTTCCTTGTCCTTTGTGGGGTGAGTCAGTGTCCTTTAAAATGTAAATTCTAGAGGAAAACATACTTCAGCTTCCATACTACCTCTGATTATTTGGTAGTGCTGTCTGGGTGTGAGATCGAGAATACCTCTGCAACATGTTCGGTGTCAGTGGGAAAGAGCATCATATTGGCAAGCAGTGTATGTCACTGGCGTTGGAAGGCAGGCATTCGTGCCTTTGTTGCTGTTCTCTATAGGCTTTGGAGGGCGATCTAGAAATGTTCCATGTGGGGACAAGTGAGGGTGTGCTGAGAGCAGACTATATAGATGTAAGGGGTTTCTGGGACTAGCACACAGTCCAAGCTTGAATGTGTAATTGTCACTCAGGGTGGTTTTTACAGGAAGTAACAGATACAGCTGCAGAGCCTAATATCACCCGGCCAGACTCAAGTTTATGGTCTAGTGGAGAGAGGCAGGTCGAGTGGGCAAAGTGCCAAGACAAGGGCTCAGGAAACAAGATAAAAGCCCAGTTATTGGGGCTGAAAGATAAAGTAAGGCCTTGGTTTTAAACAAGGCACCAATCTGACAAAGGGCCAGAGATGAATATTAGTAAGTCTTACTCAATGCTGTACTGATGAGCTACTGACCCAGAGTGATAGAAATCCTCCCATCATAGCCTGGAACCAGAACGAGGAGGTAGCTGGGAGATTGGGTCAGCTATGTCAATTCTGTCACACAGACAGGAAATCCATTAGTTCCTCACACACTCATTCTTTTGCCTTCTCGCTCACACCGGCATCTCTTTTATTAGAGCTTATACTCAGGGCTGTGGGAACCACCACAAAGGATTTTGAGCTATGGAAAGCCTAAGTTAGAAGTGTGATGTTCTTAGTGTGTTTTCTTGGGATATCATGGCATGTAGTGGTTAGTTTATGGTAGTATAGCACAGGTAATAGGTTAAAAATAATTTCTGCAAGCTCCCTTGGGATCATAAGTTCCAGATACAGTTTTATTTGTGTGGGTGGGAAACTCCATTTTCATGATCTAATAAGCCCATAATGTTCATACCATCTATTTGTAGATGAAGAATGTCTCTGTCACTCACCAGATTGTTGCTTTGACAACATACATATAGAATAGATAGGCTGTATAATCCTAAACTGAATAATTTGTGTTAAGAAGTAAACCTCATTAATCCACTTCCACTAATTTGAATTTGTGATTGCCAAGTTGGAGCCGATTCAAATGTTGTTTTATCTATTTAAGAAAATTTGATAATCCAGTTAAACAATTAAACAAGATTTATGAGGTCTACTAAATCCATTTTGAAAAGAAAATAATTTTAAGTCTTGTCCTGTAAGATGTTGTATATACATGAATACTGCTAATTACATGTAAGTTTTGTTAAAGGAGATCAACAAACAGATACTCTTCTTCACAGGTACTTGAAGTTTATATTTATTGCAAAATTTTTTATTATCTGGATTTCATAGCTCAAGACTGAGCTTCCTTAATTGGTTGCCTTGAGATAGAGAGGAAGAAGAAGAGAAAGAGAGAGTTATTGTGTGCACATGCCAAAAGCTCTTTAGGAACCACAGAAAGCTTTGACTTTATCATTCTGTCCTTCCTGCCCCACCAGGTTCTTACCAAGCCTTGCAAGGTCAGCGTTAGAAGAAAACTTGGCAGATGCTGCCATAGAAATAAGTACTGATAATCATCAGGAACCAGAACTGGAGGATTACAAATGTAAGTATCTAACTTGTTTCTTTTTTAAGTGAAATAATAATTATCAAACATTTGTATTATTTATTATTTTAATTTAAATAAAAAGTGGTTTTGTTTTCCATCTACTTTGTTTTATCTGGGTTGAAGAAATCAATCTTTATTTATTTTTAAATTGAAACCCATTTACCAATTAAATCTTAGAATATTTCCTTTATTTCAGAGCACCCGGGTGGCTCAGTTGGTTAACCATCTGCCTTCGGCTCAGGTCATGGTCTCTGAGTCCTGGGATCATCCCTACTTAGTGGGGATTCTGCTTCCCCTCTTCCACTACCCTTGCCCCCTGCTCATGCATGTGTACACGCTCTCTCTCAAATAAATAAAAACTTTAAAAAAAAGAATATTTTCTTTATTTCAGTGCATACCAGATACAGGTCCTCCTTCAAAGAGTCGCAGTTGACACAAACATATTCACAGCTCTGACAATCCCTGCTCTAAAGAAACCGCCATGATTTGGTTTTACCCCCCCCCCCCCAAATGTATTTCACCATAAGATCTAGAATTCTCCTTCCTTTACACAACATATACATTTTGAGGACCACTAGTCCTGTGGGATATGTTCAGGAAACTGTTCTAGGTTCATGTAAAATACAATAATATTTAGAGTACCATTTCATGCCTTCTTACTCTCCCATTTCCACTTATATTGTCTTTTGTGGTACTTTTCTTACGGATAACAATAAGTATTTTGAATTTGGGGAAGGTTTAGCTCTTCTATAGAAGTTCTTCTTCTATAGAAGTTCCCTGTTTTTCAATTAGAGCCCAACAATAAGTTCTCTACTGTTTGAGATTAATAACTGTTCTATCAAAAATCCAATGTGGGGGATGCCTGGGTGGCTCAGTTGGTTGAGCGGCTGCCTTCGGCTCAGGTCATGATCCCAGCGTCCTGGGATCGAGTCCCACATCAGGCTCCTTGCTCAGCAGGGAGCCTGCTTCTCCCTCTGCCTCTGCCTGCCACTCTGTCTGCCTGTGCTCGCTCGCTCTCTCTCCCTCTCTCTCTCTGACAAATAAATAAATTTTTTAAAAAAATTTTAAAAAAAATCCAATGTGGGACCCCTCTCTAATGAGGACTTATTGTGACTCTCTTTGTAGTGGCTGTTTTTAATAGTTGGGACTACACTGAGACAGGAATTTGTGTTAAAGAAATGAGATGACTTTTTTAGAGTAAAATTAAAAACTCTACCTACTGATGGATCTGGGTACAGATATGTAGAGCCAGCGCGAAGAGACAGAGTCACTCTGGGATCTGTTGACTCGTATAGTTACTTGACTGAATCTCTTAACACATATCCAGAGATGGACTGAATTATTCTGACTCTAGACTGTTCGGTTTTGGTAACGGGCCAGTGACAGCAGTTCCCATCTAAGCCTTGTGTGGGGAATAAGGAACCTAAGAGACTGTTGACTCATTTGGTTCCATTTATCTTTAATGTCATCTCTCTTGAGGAGGATTCGTTTAATGCACTCTCCTTGTTCGAGAACAAGGATCACCAAAAAACCTTCTGATGAGGATTTGGCTTTCTGTGTAGTTCTGCCTCCAGATAATATGCTGATATGGCCACCAGTGTATCATGGGGTCCATATGAAAGTTGTAGCTTTCATTACACTGTAGTATTTTCAATTCTTGTTTCTAAAGCAGAATTTATGTATAGATCAGAATATATGTCTTTAGTATTCTCCTGAGAGTCATATTTATGGTCAATAGATGTGACAAAATTAGGTTTTGAATCTACTGTACTAAGAACCTTGTCAGATGGACTAAAATAATGCCATCCTATGAGATTTCTTAGCAGACAGGTAGCCGATTTCTCCCAGGGAAGTACAAGCATCACCATCCTCTGAGGGCATTTCTTTTTTCAAGCTTGAACTTTTGACAATAAACATTAATGAGTGAAGTAAATTGCATTGAAGCCCTAAATCTACTGAACAGATGTGTTCCATAAACCACAGATGATATCAGATGTTACTTGAATCTGAAATTACGTTTGTCATCTTAACATACAAGCTTATAGTGAAGTCCCTGCCACAATCCTGGTCTTTGTCTGTACAGTTTTATATGGGGTCTGTTTCAGAGCCCCTGCCGGTAGTAAATAAACAGTAGATTCTCCGTGTGACAGCTTTTAGGTTTTCTTCCCTGTAGAACTTGTAAATAAAAAGGGAAGTGGCAAGGATCTATTGGAGGGAGACGTCTCCTGTGTTTTGGCAAATGTGTAGCACTCAGCACTGATTAAACAGGGCGACAGTTTAATTATTTTTAGCTCAAATTTGTTCATGGCATTGCAGAACGCAAGCATTGCTCTTCTCCACTTGTGTTTCAAAATGTTTTAATACAAAAGCGCGGTTTTCTTATTTGAAGGGTGGAGGGGTACAGGAGTGGTGGATGGATCAGTTGTTTAAGGCATTGTGATAATCTCTCTGCTTGCTTGGGTACTTCCACAGGATGGAGTGTTATTTGGAGTCAAAGGATTAAATATACCCCACTTGGCAGAAAGAACATTAGACTATACTAAGTTCTATTTTTAGCTCTGCCCATGTTAGCTGGGTGGTTTTAAGCAAATTACTTAATTTATGTCCTTAGCTTCCTCATAGGTCCTGTTTCATTGTTAAGAGAATTACATGAAATTATATGAAAAAAACAACGAAGCTTCTGGTTTGAGATCTAGCCCATAGAGGGTCCTCAATAAATGATAGCTTCTATTGTGATCATCAGTACTACTGTAACAACTACCACCATTAATGTTATGATTATTAACCATGGAGAGAATGCATATGAGATGTATTCCCTGACTTCAAACTTATTATTATTGGGTTTGCTGGCTGTAAGGAGCTCATATTCTGTTCTAGATCAACTATTTAAAGCAAATAGGAGATAACACAATAGTCATCATCACGGAATAACTGTATAGCACCTGGCATGCTTATTTGAAAATACAGATCTCCTCGACCATCCCTGGAAATAGTAATTTCAGAGGTCTGTGCGGGGGGGGGGGGGGGGTTGATTAATCAGTATTTTTTACTGGAATTCTAGGGAGTTCTCACTTGGAGTTTTTCAATGGGTAGATCCCCCCAAATTATATTCAGAGTATTTCAGAGCTTCTGAATGTATATTTGGTTTGTTTTTGTTTTTTTGTCTCTGACAAAACAAGTTTAGAAAGGTGGCTTGACTGAGTTCTGGGTGGGGGGGTGGTTCTTTAATTTTATCTCTATGCTGTTTGCTAACATGCTATATTTTATATAAAATTCGTTATCTTTTGGAACATTTTAACCATTTTATGTAGAGCTATGATGTTCTGTTTCCACGTTCAACCTTATTCTTTTAGATGTAAATTGAAATTCCTTAATGAGATATTAAGTTAAAGATGCTGTGTTGCTTTATGTTCACATTGGACTTGGCTTCTCTGAGTACAGAACTACGAGTAATTCTCTATCCTGTGTGAAATGTTTAGGTGAAATAGCATCTGGATCTCTGAGGATTGGGGCTGTTAGTGCACCAATCTATAATGCCCACGAGAAAATGAAAGTGCCTGATGTTCTCTTCTATGACAACATTCAGGTAAGATCACTGCTTTGCCTTTCTGGATAAATCTCCTCTTACATTGTGGTAATTAACTCCGCAGTAAAACTAATGTTTAATTTTTTTCTAATTTGCTAAGTTCAATTCAGATGATGCCAAATGAGGTGTTAACACATCTTTTATTAAGGCATTATAAACTTTTAAATTCTTTCCCAAGACACCTGAAAATTGAGGAGTTGCTACTGTGATTAGGGTAATATATTTTATATGTGCACATGCACTAGACTCCAGGTAAATAAAATGAATATATCATTAAATTAAAAACAAAATGAACTATTCCTTATCCTCTCTTTTGCTTTCCTGTTAAATTATTTCACTGGTTCAAAGAGGATGTGTCCTGTGCTTTTTTCTTCATCTTCCTTTCCTTTTCCTGAAAATTCCTAATATTTTACTGTTCTTTACTTTTCCTTTTTTTTTTTTCCTTTTTTTTTAAGGGAGGGAGGTAGGTAATTTCTCACTTGTAAACTAACCAGTAATTATGGACCTTCTGCTAAGACACAGAAATAGTGTATACCCAGAAAGCTTTACTATAGGTGTTCACCTTAGTAAGGATTTTTTCAGAGAAAATTACCATAATGTAGGAGTTTTTTCTTTTCCAAATTTTATGTTAAGTGGTTATATATTTATTTTATAAAAAGAAACATACTTAAATTTTTCTTTAATATTTGGTCCCTAATCTGAACATAAATAATAACCTTACATTATGTTAGAAGAATTTCTACTTACTATTTTTTTAAAGATTTATTTATTTACTTTGAGAGAGAAAGGAAAAGACATGAGCAGAGGGGCAGAGGGAGAGGGAGAGAGAATCCCAAGCCAACTCCTCACTGAGTGCGGAGCCCCACCTGGGGCTCAATCTCATGACCCTGAGATCATGACCTGAGCTGAAACCAAGAATCAGACACTTAACTGACTGTACCACCCAGGTGCCCCTCTTGCTATTTTTACTATATTAAGGAGTTAGAAAAACTTAAACTTTGTGTCTGCCATTTCCCCATCATATTTGTTACTCAGTGAGTACCATAATTCTTTTCCTATATTATATTAACAAGACAGAAGGCATCTGGGAAAATCCTTCTCTCTCAGTAAAAATCTTGATCCAATATTTTGAAATCTGTCAAAACTGTAATTACTACCTCTGACATACGCAAAGACATAACCTGGATAGGTTTTGTATTTATTCTATAGCCCATTAATTAATGTAGGTTTTACTTCTCTTTCAGAGCATTAATGCTCTTATGCAAGCAGTGGACAAGTAAGCAGACAATGAAGTTACCTTTAAGACACAAAGAAGGAAAACAATCTTGCCTATCAAAGAAAGACAAAAACATAATTGTAAGGAAAATAAACTGATTCTAAGCACTGATGGTATCACATTCTGCCCATGTAGTGGAGAGAGAAAGGGATAAAGAAAAAAGAGCCAGAAAACTTTGTTATAAGTTATAAGACAATTTGAAAAACCCCATGGTACCAAAGGTTGAAAAGACCTCCCAGCAGATGAGAATGTAGGAAATTCAGTAGCAGGGAGGGCCATTGTGCCCTTGAACGCAGTGTCTGTTGCCATGGTGTCTGTGACATAGCCACTGAGGACCGCAGGGCTGCTGTGAACTTTACACAGCGGCCCTGAGGGACTTGCTGTAGCCTGTCTCCAGATGTACCTTTGCTTCATAAAGCATTATGACTTAACCACTAAGGAAAAATTTGAGCTGTACCAATCCAAGGAACTGTGGCTTTGGATTACATTTGCTTTTGTTGCGTATGTTATGATTTCCTTTTAGTCTGTACTTCCTTTTGAAGCAGTAGTCTTCAGTGTCTCTTGAATATGTAGGAGCTTCTGTACCATCCTCTTCTATGTCCTGTGGTCCCCTCTCCACATGGTATTGAGATTGATTTTTTAAATGTGTTTTCCACACCACTGAAGTCAAGTGTGTTTTTCTTTAGAGTCTTCAGCAAACAGCATGTGCTTGGCATATCATGAATACTGAGCAAATATGTGGTGAGTGGGTTAATAAAGAAGGAATAAGATTTTGAATGTTCATGAGGACTATTATTAAATCTGTCATTAAAGAATGTTATACTTACAGTAGTAAGGAGAAATTGGAGGAAAGAGCAATAGCCTCTTAACCCCAAGGACCTTTAGATCTGAAAAAATATTTAAAATATCTACCATGTATCAAGCCTTGTCCTGAGGTATTTGGATAAAGAGATTATAGTACACACACATACACACATATACTGGTGTAGCGCCAGGGCTCTGTCAGGGGAGAAAGACAACAAAGTACACATGATTCCTGTACAGTGGGACGGAAGTACACATAAGTTACTATGGTAGCACCGAGGAGATGATGGTCCCAGGTTGGAATGATCATGGAAAATGAGTTAACCAGGCAAAGCTGACTCTCTCAGGCAGACGGACTAGCATTTGCAGAGAGTTGGCTATGTGACAGAGTAGTTCATTTAGGAGGCTACCTATAATTAATTATCACTGACACAGAGCTGAGGTTGCAAATGCAAGAGTAACAAGAGATGAGGCCAGTAGGTTAGGAAAGGGTCAGAACATCTTGGCCTTTCTAATTAAGGAATCTGGATGCGATTCAGAAGAAGTGAGGAAGCCACTGAAAGATTTTAAGCACATTTTCACTTGCTAACTTCGCATTCGCTCTTTAATGTTGTCTATGAGTTGGAACCAAGGCAAAGAGAGACTCGTTGGGGGGCCGTTGCAGTAGTCTAAGTACAAGTTATGAAGGATCTGAATGAAGGGAGTGACCGTGGGGATAGAGTGGAGAAGACACCTGGCAGGGCTGTTTAGGTGGTGGGTAGAGTCAGTGGAGCTGTGTGTAAGATGAAAGCCAAGATTCGCCCTCAGGGAGCTCATGGTCTGCTGGAAAAGCAAACAGAAGAGAGCAGAGAAAATTATTCTGAATTTTTGACTGAATATAGTGTTGGAGGAGAGTGACAGGAGATGAAGCCAAGACTAAATCAATATATGAAGGGGACGGGAGTCCTGGGGGCAGGCTAAATTTGTGAAGGGAGTTAAGAAGTATAGACTTCCAGTTATAAATTAAAGAAGTCATGGGGTTGTAATGTACAGCATGGGGAATATAATCAATAAAATCATATCAACTTTGCAAGGTGGCAGATGGTGGTGATCATTTCACAGTGTTTATAAATGTTGAATCATATTGCACAACCTGAAACTAATTTAACATTATAATGTCAATTATACCTCAATCAATAAATAAGTAGCCTTTAGCAAAAAAAAAAAAAAGATGAACCTGTGTTTCAAAGGTATTAAGAGTCATTTAAGGAATTTTGAAAAAAAGAAGTGACATGATTTTTTTTTAAGATTTTTATTTATTTATTTGACAGACAGAGATCTCAAGTAGGCAGAGAGAGAGGAGGAAGCAGGCTCCCTGCTGAGCAGAGAGCCTGATAAGGGACTTGATCCCAGGACCCTGGGATCATGACCTGAACCGAAGGCAGAGGCTTTAACCCACTGAGCCACCCAGGCGCGCCTAAAGAAGTGACATGATTTTGAATGAAGAGGTAACTGTCAGTTACATGAAGAACACATTGCCTCAAACAGACATTGAAGTCAGAGAAGCCAAATTGTCTGATAAAAATCTAGGCCAGAGATGTAAAATACTAAATGAAAACTGGGGTAGAAAGGAAGGGATAGATACCCTTGGCTTTAGGGTGGCTTAATAGCTTACACTTGGTGTTTAACCAGCTCTTGGCAAGGGAGGAGTGAAGTGTGCAGGAAGATGATGGAGGAGGTTTGGTCAGGTGGTAGGAAATGATGCTATTAATGAGGATAAAAGATACAAGATAAAGAATGAAGTTGAGAAAAAAAATAGACAAGTTTTGGGTATGTGGAGGTTGAAGAGACTGGGAAATAACAGTACATAGTTTGATAGTCGCTCAGAATATGAGGCTGGAGTTGAGGAGGAAAGTTTTACTATTGAAGATCAGCATAGAATTGGTGCCTGAAACAGTGGAACGGAGGAGAGGATTTAGGAAGAGTGGTCTGAAGTAGCTCTTCAAGCAGAGAAGTGGATACTCAAGTCTCACACAGCCCACCCTTGCCCTTGTGTACAAGTAGGCGCAAGCTACTCTGCCCTAAACCTTGACTCCGGGGAGAGCATGTAAAAAGGCACTGACAGAGAGAGCAAATGAAGGAACGTGGGGGAAATCAGAATCGAAGGAATTGCTACAACAATTAGGTTGGAAGATCCAGCCTAAAAGATTATGGAGAGAAATTGTTAGAGAGGTAGGAGGGATTCAGGAGAGATGGACAATTAACTGGAAGAGGAAACTTACAAGAAATTGTCTGTGGTTAGGGTGCCCAGGTGACTCAGTTGGTCAAGTGTCTGCCTTCAGCTCAGGTCATGATCCTGGAGTCCTGGGATGGAACACTCTGCCACCCCACCACCTCTGGGCTCCTTGCTCAGCAGGAAGTCTGCTCCCTCTGCCCCTTCACTGCTCCTTCTCCCTCTCTCTCCCTCTCTCTCCCTCTCTCTCTCTTTCTCTCTCTCTCATTCACTCACTCTCTCAAATAAATAAAATCTTTAAAAAAAAGAAAGAAAGAAATTGTCTGTGGTACTTAAGTGGCCCAAGAGATTAAGAGAAGAATTATGTAGTCAGTGACAGTGACCTTAGCCTTAGCTAATGTTTGTTGATTTGAATAATCCAGTTAGATGGAATGAGGGTGTGAAGTAGGGAGAACACGAGTACAGTACAGGAGAATACAACTATAGTTTGAATTATTTTTCAGTATTTACATTGCTTTTTTATCTGGCTATGCAGGTGCTTATTCACACTTTTCTGTTTCTCATGCAAATTAGCCCCTTTGTTACTGGAAGACTTAAATGTCTGGAAATTGGCCCTGACTTTTCATCTCAGTTAGAATGAAGAGGTCTCCAGACCACATTCTCACTAGAACCCAGAATAAAGGGTATTCTTGGACTCCCTTTTAAGTAGGGTAACAATACAGGCTTGCTGAAGATAGTCCCTAAAGTAGTTCCTGTTTGCATTTGTTGTTCATTATTAACAGTGCCTCTTTTGAGTCTTAAAAAGTGTTCCAGAGTGGACAGTAAATTGACAAGCTTTTTAAAGCTCTAGATGAATGGTGTATCTGCAAGCATTTCAGAAAAATAAAAACTACAAAGATAAACATTTAGGATAAACATTTTGAAGGAAAGAAAAAACTTTGTTTTTCTAAGAAAGAAACTGAAAGAAAGTACAGCTTAATTTGACAAGTTAAAAGGAAAATGTTTGAGATGTCAAAAAGAAAATCCATAAAGCAAGTCAAAAAAAAGAAAAGCAAGTAACAAGCTAGAAAATATCTGCAGCATGTATTAAATGTAAACAGTTGATTTGCCTTTTCCATAATTAGGGAGGTTCAATAACTTCAGTCCTTATGAGGCTGTTACTGTTTTGATACAGACAACCAAGAGAAAGAATTAGGGATATTAATTGTTCTGGGATATATTTCTTCCTCCAACATTCCCCACCCCCCACAATGAGCCTTTGTGACCTACTTACGGGTTGTCCTATTTTTCCAGATATAAAAGAGCAATGTAATTTCCTTTGTGGCTATTGTGAACAACTTTAATCTTGTTCTTTTATTATACCGTGTCCTAATTCAAATAACAAAATGTGGATGGAGGCTAAATACTACATTTCTAATTCTAAAATTGCACATCCTTTGAAGGTAATAGTTAAGACCAAATTAGTGTAAAATGTTCCATGGAAATCTCCAGTTATTTTGGAAAGCCTATGTATATTTACATTATTAGCAACTACTAATTTAAATATTAAATTATAAGCCAACCCTGTATAGAGCAATAGTTAAAATATATTTGAGTTAAATTATGAAAACTCTTTGAAATAATGGTGAGTGGCTTATTCTTGCTTAAGTGGACTACTTCAAGTTGTTTTTTTTTTTTTTTTTACATAAACATATTTTTATCCCCAGGGGTACATGTCTGTGAATCGCCAGGTTTACACACTTCACAGCACTAACCATAGCACATACCCTCCCCAATGTCCATTACCCCACCCACCTTTCCTGACCCCCTCCCCCCAGCAACCTTCAGTTTGTTTTGTGAGATTAAGAGTCACTTATGGTTTGTCTCCCTCCCAATCCCATCTTGTTTCTTTCCTTCTTTTTCTGCCCCCCTAGTCCCCCATGTTGCCACTCCACTTCCTCATATCAGGGATATCATATGATAGTTGTCTTTCTCTGATTGACTTATTTCACTAAGCATGATACCCTCTAGTTCCATCCACGTCGTTGCGAATGGCAAGATTTCATTTCTTTTGATGGCTGCATAGTATTCCATCGTGTATATATACCACAACTTCTTTACCCATTCATCTGTTGATGGACATCTAGGCTCTTTCCATAGTTTGGCTATTGTAGACATTGCTGCTATAAACATTCGGGTGCACGTGCCCCTTCGGATCATTACGTTTGTATCTTTAGGGTAAATACCCAGTAGTGCAATTGCTGGGTCATAGGGTAGTTCTATTTTCAACGTTTTAGGAACCTCCACGCTGTTTTCCAGAGCAGTTGCACCAGCTTGCATTCCCACCAACAGTGTAGGAGGGTTTCCCTTTCTCCACATCCTCGCCGGCATCTGTCATTTCCTGACTTGTTAATTTTAGCCATTCTGACTGGTGTGAGGTGATATCTCATTGTGGTTTTGATGTGTATTTCCCTGATGCCGAGTGATGTGGAGCACTTTTTCATGTGTCTGTTGGCCATCTGGATGTCTTCTTTGCAGAAATGTCTGTTCGTGTCCTCTGCCCATTTCTTGATTGGATTATTTGTTCTTTGGGTGTTGAGTTTGATAAGTTCTTTATAGATTTTGGACACTAGCCCTTTATCTGATATGTCGTTTGCAAATA